>CASHTH010001494.1:0-25720 GCA_030341885.1 Geodia barretti | reverse complement strand
CTCGATGCCCCAGACAAAGGCTGGAGTGTGAGTGTACTATTGGACAGTCTAGAGTAGGCAGAGGTGTTCTACTTTAATATCTGACATTGGAATTACCAGCCACCAACAACCCTACATCTCTCAACCATACTGTTTTCTCCACACGCAAGAGCTCTCAAGACAAGAGGCAAGGAGACTCACCTGTAGGAACCCACTGTTGCCGGGGACAGGGTACTTCCATGTCGATAGTGACGTCAAACTCGTCACAAATGGGCCAGCTCCGTGATAACCGTTCCTGCACAGGGTTCATAATAATTATAGTATAGCTGCAATATCATGTCCACAGAACTCGTCCGTATTATACTTTAGCTGCTCAAACATAACAAGCAACAGCAAAGTTTCTCCACATATGTAAGTATCTCAATTAGTTTTCATCGGTGATTAGGTGCGTAGAACTATTGCGTGAATAAGTCTGGGGACTATGCTAAAGTACGTTTGTGCTGAGAACGCACCCCACTTTACTGATAAGCCACACTCGCACATCTACAAGGAAAACCGCAAGCACATTCAATGCATAGATAAGTAGCTCCGCCTTCCTCATTATCGACTTCCACGTGCTGAATGTTACTTTAGCAACATCCTGCAACCATCACTCCACTGGTCTAACAGGATATGGCCTATAGTGGTGGCTAGAGTGTGGCAGACCCGGACCCGAGACAATCTCACCTGAGAGAGACAATGTCGAAATTTCCAGTGTGTAACCTGGCCATCAAGACTGCCAGCTCGTTGGCCTCACTACCACTGTTGGTGAAGAAGGTCACCTGGAGATACGTATGCACATACACAACAGACACACACCATTTTTACACTTAGACATCACCCAGGACCCTAGAGAAACAAGCCCACTTCCCCCTTAGGAAATTCCATACCTATGACATCACAACTCCCTATAAATACCCCACTGTGCATTAGTAGCAAGTCCCCCAGAGAACCTAAGGTATGTGATTGTAACTAGTACTGTAAGCTGTAGATTTTGCATGAGAGTCTGTGACATTGGATGTGTGGGGAGAGTTGGCTAGCCATCTTTAACCCACCGTCCCCAGTTCTCAAGGCTGGGCATCCATGTCCTGCTCTTTGTGTTTGTATGAGTGAGACTGTGTAATTACAATGTGATAGGCTAGGGCTGCACAAGCGCAAAACACTGAAGCAGAAATGGGTACCCTGGTAAATCTAAAAATACATGTAATTTTGGCCACTGAGCTGCCGCGTGTAGTGAAGTTGACAAAAGTCTCCCAGCCTCTGGTCTTACTGTGTTTGTGTTGGTCACTTTCCTTTCTCCCCCTTTCCCTCCCTTTCTCCTCAAACACACACACACACACACGCACACACACACACACACGCACACACACAGCACAGAGGGAATATCTGTAAGGCAAGCAAACACTCTGCTGTGGTGCTGCAAACCTTCAGTTTTCCAGGAAACTTTGAGGCCAGTTTCTTGCCATACTCGTGTATAGTTGGGTGCATGTAGATGTTGGTCGTGTGCCACAGTCTGTCCACCTGATCTTTGAGTGCCTTGTTCACCTTCCTGTATATAATGAAAAGGGTCATTGACCATAAACCTTGAACACTGGGGAGAGTTAGAACCAGATTGTATACGATATTTAATGGAGGTGCCTGCCTTGTATTTCTAGAACATAAACACTAAGCAACCATGTCTTCACCTTCAACAAGGTCAAAATGCTGTGCAAAATAGATTTGGATGGATCAAGCACAAAATGTAGGTCCATGTGCCTTGGTCACAACCAGAAACCCTATGTAAGACATGCTTCCTCTCTGCACTCGCAAGGTTTGGCAAGCAAAGTGTATCACTGATCTAGTGTGTGTCTGGGTCAATTTTAGAACCAATCTTGCAAATACCATTGAACATGCATTGGTATGGCTAGGTATGGTGCTCACGGGTGACAGTGTCCAACGCCGACAGTGACTATACCAGAGAAGAGGTCGAGGTAGCGTTTTCCAGTGTGGTCAAACAGCCACTGCATGTGTCCCTGTGTGAGGTTCAGTGAGACATCTCACTAACAGAGCAGTGATGTATTGCAAATACAATCACCTGGTGTATCAAAACTGGGTTCTTGTAGTAGGTTAGAATCCCAGGGTTCAGATTCTCCTTGCGAACAGCCCGCGTCTCATCATACGACAACCCCTGCAGTTGTAGCACACATACATGCACTGCAACAGCAGTGGCTAATACGACACGTGTGAGGTGTAGGAGATAGAAGATAAGCATGCACAGCTGAGCAGCGGCTCACGGTATATGGCTGGGGCTGGAAGTCACAGGGGGGCATCTGAGATGGTGCCCAGCCTGCGGCAGAGGTAGTCAGGAGTCGCCTCGCTCCTGCTGCCGTCTGCGCAACCCCCCGCGAGAGAAACATCGTGATCAGCCCTCGATTAGGTTTCACTGAACCGGCCTTTCAGAGGCTTTTGTAGTTGTGCGCGTGCGCAGAGTCAAAGTGCTCACACGAGAGGCGTGGTTTGCATGATGGCGGCGGACGGAGACGTCAAAGGCAGCGAAGGCAACCCGTTTTCGTTCAAGACCTTTGTAAAGCGGACTGGTGTCGATGGAGGAGCGAAAGGAGGGGTAAAGAAGGAAGGTGGTAGAAAGAGTAAACGCCCTAGTGCTGCCACTCAGGACGCTGGAAGTGTCCCTTTTCCCAGAGAAGGTTCGACCTCTGATTCAGCACTTCGCTTAGCCATAATTCGTGGCTTTTTTCACTAGGTAGAGAAAACCCCTTCTCCTTCAAGAAGTTTGTGAAAAAACAGGTAACCTCCCTCCAGCAGTAGTCTGGCCAAATGCACCCTAACTGACAAAGTGAACAGTTATCATTGGCCATGTGCAAACTCTGTAGCTGCTGTACTGAAAAGGTAGTCCTGTATAACTTGCTTGGCTGTAGTTCAAATGAATTTCTACCAGTATGATACAATACTCACTCCTGTACCCTGTCTCACCACACAGACTGGGGCCAGTAGTAGTGAGGGGTCCTCCAGTAGCAGCGACGGGGAACACAGTCTCTCCAACAGCCTGGAGCCTCATCCTCTCCCCCTCGCCACGTCAGACCACCCTCTCTCCCTCCCCTCCCCCTCCCCTGCACCCTCCACTACCAGCAAGAAAGACAGAGCTTCTAAACCACCGCTAAAAACTGCGTCCTCATCTCGCCCACCTTCCCAGCCATTCCCGACCAAAACCTCACTGAAGGAGGGTCACAAATATTTGAGGAAACAGAAAAAGAAGGAGAAAGACAGTCTGTTTGACGATTCAGACTCTGGGTCTGACAGTTTCACCAGTACAAGTCTCGACAGCAGTCTCCCTCTACCAGCCAGCAGGGGTATTGGCCCAGACCCTCTGCTATCTCCTACCAGTGATGACCCTCTGGCCCTCCCCACTGTGGATGGTGGAGGAGGGAAGGCAGAGGGAGAGGGTGTGGGGATACTGAGACTGTCTGACAGTAGCGAGGATGAGAGTGGTGGCCTGGTGACTCCCGGTCTCCCCCAGGGCAGTTCTCTGCTGGCTACAGTAGACCCTGCTCAGACTGACACACTCAGACAACAGTGCTCACAGGTATGGTTACACACACTATTTTCCCACTATTCTTCCATATTATAGCGAGACACTTTCGTGGGAAGAATTTGGTGGTTTGGGCAAAATTTTCTCCTCAACATTTTGTACTACGATCCACGAAATTTTTCTCTCCATCAGTTTTCTACCAGTATTGTCCCTTGGAGACTTCATGTTGTACAGTAGACTGTTGTAGAGAGTTTCTATAGTTGTAACCTCTACTGTTCGACTCTGCAGCTGAGTGCAGAGAACAAGCAGTTGAAGGAGGAACTGGACAAGGTCAAAGAAAATTTCCACAAAGAGAAACACAAGTAACCATGCATAATGGAATTATATGTGTACATCATTACATCATACACTTGTGTCACTAGTTTCTCCCGTTCAGCCTGCATGGATACAAAAAATCCCAAATGCACACTTCTCTCCTCTTTTCGTATTAAGGTGCACCAACAAACAACTATGTTCCACACACCTCTCCCTCCCCATGTGCACAGCAACAGCAAGTTGAAGGAGCAGTTGCAGGCTCTAAAGAAGAAGGAGGCAGAGGAGACTAAAGCTCTGGAGGACATTGTTGCCAAAGTCGAGGAAAACCTCGTCACTTCCACCGTGAGTGTATATACCATCCATCCAGAGCACACCTCATGCACAAGACTGATATAACACACACTCACTCGGAACCCTATGCAAGTTAGTAAAGAGTGAATGTGGGGAGCTGTATATATGAGCTACAACAACAACACAAAAGGTTTTTTCTTTTTTGACTGTTTATTTGTCCACCACCAGAAAAGGGCAGTGAATGCCGAGGCAATGGTTTCCCAACTAAAGCAAGAGTTACAGAGTCTTCAGGTAATAACCAATTACCCCGGGGGTATCCTCATTATCGAGTCCCCACACATTGCACACAGCCACTGGTGTGTTTGTTCATCTCTTCCTGTTGTATATATACAGGTCATGTTGTCACAGGCTGATGCCCAGAGTGTCCACAGACACTATGAGGAGACCCTGTCGGGAGTGAGGGACAAGGCCACATATGCCTCCAGACAGCTCTCCATGGCTGCCATGGCTGCCGACCAATCCATCAGGTACATAGACCACTTATTCTACCAAGGTGACCCCTTGTCCCCAGACAATGCAGGCAGACCAAGACATAGTGTACCAGGCCTCCTTTTTTTTCTTTGGAGGCCTAGCTTTATAGTAAGCCAGCCAGTCAGAATGTGTAAACGTTGGGGTACATCCCCTCTCAATACACCAAATTGCACGATTCATAACCGTACAAGGCTAGCTTTTTTTGGGGTGCAGCTGTGAATGTAGTCTGTGTTGTGTCACCCTGACCCAGGGAGTTGCTGTCAGGAGTGGACACCCTCAAGAACGTGGCCGAGATTCTTCAGTTCATTGACAGAATTTCAGAAATCAAGCAACACTAGTCACTTTATTGTGTGTATATATACACTCCTCCACCTCCTGTTTGTGTGTTTATCGACTTGCAATGTTGTCTTTAGCGGTGTATCATCAGTGCGTGTGTCGTGCGCATGCGTATGTACGTACCCTGTCGCGCAGTTTTGCACCGAAATGGCGACAGTGTTTTATCGCGAGCGTCCGTCCTCGGTGAAGCTGGCAAGCGTCAAGCACGGGCTCTACCATCCCCTCTTGCCCACTCTGCGCAGGATGGACATGGACGACGTGGCAAAGAGACTTCCCCAAGAGCACTCGCGAACTTCTACTCCTTGTACCCGAGGTTAGTCTTTCCCGCAGCAACGTGCTAACCTACTTCTTGTTGAATTTTTCTGTCAGAAATGTTCGTCACTGCAAGAAGTACGCTACACACTCCCAGAGTGAAACTGCATTGTAAGGTCAGCCTCTATAATTCTATATAGATACAAGCATCTTCGTAACTCGGTGCTAGCTACATAGCTACCTGCATAGAAAATGCATGAGTTATTAAATAGAAAGAGTATTAAAAGATACGAAGAGCAACAAAGGGTATATATTAGCTATACTGAGTTTACTGCATGGACTTCATTGTAGATTCATGACGTTATGATTGCTATTCAATGCGTGTCTAAAATTCTGATTAACTATGTTTTTCCGCTATCCCTCTGTGACTGGAATCCTGGTTCATGCGTAGGAGCTGCTGAGCAGGCAGACTGATGCTGCAGTGAAAACATACACACCTCTCAACGTACCCAGGTGAGACACAGCTAGAGCTAGCGGGACGTAGTTTTCATGTCATAGGGTTGATGTTGTAGCCTCAGTTACACAGAGAGTTGGAACGCCACTTTGGATCTTATCAACTGTTCTTCTCAGCTCTCTGCAACACACAGGTCTTTTATTAGCTAACTAAAGCACTGAGGTTCAATTATTAATTACATGATGTGTTTCTGTTTATACTCTTCAAAAGCCATAACAGGATTGGCAGTGAGATTCAGACAACCAGCCATCACTAGTGGCCTGGAAGGTAGGACACTATTCATGGAGCATGGCTATAATTATACATACACTCCATCTATCCTCAGTACTCGGTAGCTGCTGGATCCAGGCTCTCCACAGCAAGACCTCTGCCAGCTAACATGTAGTGAGTCCGAACCACGTCAAAATAAAGCTCAAATTTTCACCTTGTTTAATTTTACAGCAGTCGACATCGCATAATGAGAAGGTATGTACTAATGTACAATGATGCCAATGATCATGATCTTATTATATATATTATAGGACAGTGTCTGCTGTCCCATGGAAATAATTTCCTCTAACAATTCATTGTACAAAGTGACAAGAGCTACAGTGTAGTTACATAATATGAAATTACATAGCTAATGCTATAATATTACTCTAGATGCCTACTTCGAAAAGCACTGAAGTGCAAACCCTCGGCGAACTGCGCATGCGCGGTATATTAGTATGCGGTCTCCCGCTAGTATAATATAGCTCGCAGAGAGTCTGACACGGGCTAGCTACAGTAGTAGATTAGCATGCGAGAGTCGATACACGCCCTTCGTTGTGACTTCTTGTGCCTGACCCGGTCCTGTGCTAAATATAAGCGCATGCGCATTTTCCGGTTCCGCAGCGATAAAAATACCCGACTACGCATTAGCCGTACAATGGTGGAAGCGCTCTAGCTTTGCAACGGAGCGTTTTCAGAGAAAACCGTTCGAAATTTCTGACCTTCATTGCCCGTTCGGTAGGTGGTATCCTTTGTGAGACGAAAGAAGATGAAGAGTATCAGACACACAGACAGACAGACAGACAGACAGACAGACACACAGACAGACCCAATGAAAAGCACTAAAGTGCAAACCCTCGGCGAAATGGGCATGCGCGGTACCGCTAATTGATGGGCTGGGCTGCTATTAGTAATGTAGTATTCTCGTGGTCTCCCGCTAGTAGCGTCTGACACGGCCTAGCTACAGTAGTAGAGAGCATGTGGGAGTCGATACACGCCCTTCGTTGTGACTTCTCGTGCCTTCAAGATACACAGAGCAAGCGGACCCGAGCCTGTTCAAGGACATGCGCCTTTTCCACAGCGATAAAAATGGCCGACTAGCATTAGCCGTACAATGGCGGAAGCGCTCTAGCATTGCAACGGAGCATTTTCAGAGAAAACTGTTCGAAATTTCTGACCTTCATTGCCCGTTAGGTAGGTCGTATCGTTTGTGAGACGAACAGACACTAGAGAAGTGAGATTGAGAGTAACAGACACACGGACAGACAGACCCAATGAAAAGCACTAAAGTGCAAACCCTCGGCGAAGTAGCTCGCAGAGAGTCTGACACGGGCTAGCTACAGTAGTAGATAGCACGCGATAGTCGATACACGCCATTCGTTGTGACTTCTTGTGCCTTCAAGATAGACAGAGCAAGCGGGTAACCGGCCTGTGCTAAATATAAGCGCATGCGCAAGCGATAAAATGGCGACTACCGGTGGAAGCGCTCTAGCTTTGCAACAGAGCAGTTTCAGAGGAAACCGTTCGAAAGTTCTGATCTTCATTGCCCGTTAAGTAGGTCGTATCCTTTGTGAGACGAACAAACACCCGAGAAGTGAGATTGAGAGTAACAGACAGACACACAGACAATGTGGAGGTGATTCAAAGCAAACAGCCAAAATTCGACGATGTGACGAACCGTTTTGTTCGTCTGGAGGAGGCGTGAGTGATCGTCGAGCGGAGGCGGGCGTTTTTAACGTTACGAGTGGAGAGGCGTGGTCGCGTCGAGCGGAGTCGCGTATTTTACGAGTGATTGGCGTGTCTCGTCGATAGGAGAGGCAATTTTTGAAGGGAGAGTCGAGCGCGAAAGTGTGGAGAAGGCGGGTCCTCGTTCAGCGGGAGGGCGCGGTTTATGCGGCGCTGGACACGCGTCGTGAGAGCCCGATGTCAGACCTGTTTAGAGTCAGCTGGTGAGTGCGACCTGTCAGCTGCAGCATTTCAGCTTCTGAGAGCGCGGTGCGCGGCTCTTGAAGTGCAGCCATACTAGCCCGTGTATGAATAGCCATCCTAGGAGTTATTCTTGTAGTAACGCCGTCCTTGCCTTTGAATCCCGGAGGCGTTCGGGAATCCGACGGCTGGTATAGCGCCTCTCCACACGAAGAACTCTGCCTCCTCCTCCTCTCGACTTGGCACGCTCCGTCTCCACTTGCTTTACACTTGTCCTCCTCTCGACGCAGACACGCCACTCCACAGTCGTAACCACTGCGCCTCCGCTCGAACGAGACACGCCCAATCCTCCCGCCGGAACAAAACGGGTTCGTCACATCAGTCGATCAGTTTAGATAGTCACGAATCACCTCTTCGCCATACATACAGACAAACCAATGAAAAGTCACTGACCAGTGGCAAACCCTCGGCGCACTGTGACGCGCACGCGTAAGTAAACGCATGCGCCGTACCACTAATTGATGGGCTGGGTTTAGTTTTAGCTGTTACTCGTGGTCTCTTGCCAGCTCGCGCAGAGTCTGACGCGGGCTAACTACACTACTAGATAGCATGCGAGAGGCGATACACGCCCTGCGTTGCATCTTCTGGTGCCTCCGAGGTACGCAGAGCACGCGGATCGATCATGCCGTAGTAAGCCGTTGTGTATTTACATATTGGCTTTTTCGCGCTCTAGCTTTGCAACGGAGCGTTTTCAGAGAAAACTGTTCGAAATTTCTGACCTTCATTGCCCGTTCAGTAGGTGGTATCCTTTGTGAGGCGAACAAACACTCGAGAAGTGAGATTGAGAGTAACAGACACAACAAACCCAATGAAAAGCACTAAAGTGCAGACCCTCGGCGAAGTAGCTCGCAGAGAGTCTGACACGGGCTAGCTACAGTAGTAGATAGCACGCGAGAGTCGATACACGCCATTCGTTATGACTTCTTGTGCCTTCAAGATAGACAGAGCAAGCGGACCCGGTCGAGGTAGGTAAGCCTGTGCTAAATATAAGCGCATGCGCATTATCCACCAGCGATAAAATGGCGACTACCGGCATTAGCCATACAATGCTGGAAGCGCTCTAGCTTTGCAACGGAGCACTTTCAGAGAAAACCGTTCGAAATTTCTGACCTTCATTGCCCGTTAAGTAGATCATATCCCTTGTGAGACGAACAAACACTCGAGAAGTGAGATTGAGAGTAACAGACAGACAAACCCAACTACAGTAACCCTCGCTGCGCATGCGCGCCGAGGGTTAACTACAGTACCCTCGCTGCGCATGCGCGCCGAGGGTAACTACTGTAACCCTCGCTGCGCATGCGCGCCGAGGGTTAATAACTGTTTGACTGTATGCATATGCCCCTTGGGTCCTGCAAAATGAACTTTAATAATAACTACATTACCCATAAAATCAAAATGCATCCACTAGAGTCAGAGTTCAAATTTCTTCAGAACATTCTGCTTTTTGGTCAGCTCATCAGCTTTGTTGTCGCTCACATCACCACCTGCACAGAGAGAATAATAATTATATAGAGAACAGTGGAACTCCTCTAATCTGGACACAAATTGGATGGAAGAAAGTGACAGTGAAGAGTCCTTATTTCCGGGGTTAGAAATCTGTTTTGGGGGGGGAAACAGCAGGTGCTTTTTAAAGGTGTCCTCCCTCATTTAGGGATGTCTTTCCGTCACACTTGCTAGTGGACTAAGGGACGAGATATCAATGACGAAGAACCTCACCAAGGATACGCCCCAGCCTGTCATACTCTGTCTTTACGTAGTCTGCTCCCTTCTCAAGAACCTTTTTCATCACCTTGACATAGTACATGGCTCTGGGCAAGAGAGAGAGAGAGAGAGAGAGAGAGACAGGACAAAGGGATAGACAGACAGACCCTATGTTAGAGGGGGGAGATATATACACACAGAAAGACAAAATGATTAGAGAGCCAGAGACAGATACACTGAAGAGTAGACAGACAGATGGACCTGGAGAGCTAATAAGATAGACAGGGAGAATATACAGATGGATGGATGGACAGACAGAGAGCCAGAGAGAGAGAGAGAGAGAGACACAGACAGAGTATAGGCAGGACTGGCTCACTGTGAGTCTTCATGTTTCTCGGCGGCCCCCTCAGCCTCAGACAGAACCTCACCTCGAGCCTCCTCCTCTGACATGAACTTGGATGCCAGTCCATTCATGTCTTCCACTACACCTGCCTGTGTGTGTGTGTGTGTACACATGCATGCCAAATCACTCTACAGAGGCTCTCTGAAGCCTATCTACTGCTACTGGATGGTTTAGTTGAGGAGATTTACACAAGACACTGCCTAGATAGTGTTCCCAGTGGGGGGGAAATTCTATTTTTGCACATAAACCCGGGCGCTATACACACGCACGCACACGCACACACGTAATCTTCGTAATTAACAAAATAATATTGGCCCCAGCACTCTGTAGATCACAGACAGTACACATTAGCTAAGTGGTGGTCTCACATGAGAGTTGAGTTTCCCTCCGGGCAGTCTGTTGGTCCCACACTTGTCATTGAGGAACTTGACAAAGTCTGCCAGCTCCCTGCCACGCTCGTACTGCGACAACACACACATTTCAGGGGGGGGGATAGTTTAGGGTTCTAATGCAGTATACTCTAGCGTTTGTGCAATTAGAGGCGTTTTTTTGCGTTTTGTGTGTGGTTGCAGATGTGATGACACCCACACGTTCAGTCATACGAGCAGCACCAGTTGGTAGAGCACTCGCCTAGACTGCAGAGTGTCGTGGGTTCGAATCTCACCAGGGCAGTTCTTTTTTGCTTGGAAAAAAGAGCTGTCCTGGGTGTAGATGACTTGTTTGTTGTGCCTTCGCCTTTCTACCTTGTAGTTACACATGCAGATTAAACAAACACGTAAAGCTTAAGTTACCAATAGTGTGCTTATTCGGAGTTGATTGGCTGCAGCGAACCTCCTCGAACCTTCTTTCATTGCAAAGAAAACAAGGTTTTTCACATGGATTCGGTGTGGTTCGACTGTACCGAACCTATAGATAAGGTTCAAGAAGGTTCGAGGAGGTTTGATGCAGTTGAACCACTCCGAACTAGAGTACAAGTATCCTACACAGTTCCCCTTGCGTATATATTCATAGAGAATGTTCAGTACAGTTGAACCACCCAGAACTCATGTGAAAAATTCATCCCACACACTTTGTTTTCTCCGTACTGAAGTGTTTAGGTGTGTTAGCAAAGAGTGTCAGAAGGTAAGAGTAGAGAGTCAGAACATGACAACCCACGTCTTCTCCGTCTTTGTTGTCGGCAGGAAAATACTTGATAGTGGGGAATCCCGTGATGTCATAGCTGTAGGAGAAATGCAGGCACATCTACAACCTCACGAAGTACACTTTGATAAGATGAAAACTAAATACATTTACTCTCAGGACTATTGGCTTATCGTATACAGTATAGGATGGTGGTTGTTATCACGCCATACACCTACCCTTCAGCCACATCCCTGAATCCGTCAGCATCCAACTTGGCCACCACACACTGCACAAGAGATAAATAAGATTCTTTAAGAGCTCCATCCAGAGTGAGCTATGTAACATGCACACAGTCTCTAAGTAGTGAATGAGGTAATGCCGTCAGTTCAAACTCGAGCTGTCTCTCAGTATATACCCTTGGACCCAGGCTTTCCTTAGTAATACACCTACAGGTTCCCATAAGTATTTTAGGGCAAGAGAAACATTTGTAGTAAATACAGTATTACTGTTGCTCACATTTTCGTCATTCTTGAAGGTAGCTGCCACCTCGTCATAGGTGGGGGTTAGGGCCTTGCAGTGACCACACCCTGGAGCAGAGAGAATTAGAGACATTTTTCATATGGGCAGGAGTTGCGTGTGCACTTTTAGTGTGTGTGGTGACCTACAAGGTGCATAGAATTCCACGAGCACATTCTTTGCGGGGTCCTTTACAACAGTGTCAAAATTCTCTCTGTTGAGGTCCACCACAAAACTGGTAGCTTTCTTCATACGTCCACGAGAACCTGTCAGTGAATTGACACGTCAAACACGCAAATTATAATTTTACTGGTGCAACTTGGTGGGTTTAACAACTAACACACTATTAAAGGCAGCAATATTTTTGAATCTCAAAGAGGGACAAAATTCGTTATCTAACAGTATTATAGATTTAGTATATACAGGCGATGCAAGGTTAATTGGGGCCACAGTACGCAGTATGTGTGTTATGGAGTGTGGTGTAGAGGTTGCGTACAACATACGACCTAACCAGATTTGTCGTTAATGAAGTTGATGATGTCATCAGCTGAACGACCACCATTGTATCTGCAGAGGGAACAAAAGTGGTACAATAATGCGAGACGTTAACATTCAAGGATAGTAACACAAGACATTTACCCAAAGACAATTTACTCACGCTTCTGGTTCAGTGCTTCCTTTAGGGAAGAACTTGAGAGTTGGGTATCCAGTGACTCCAAACCTCTGGGCCACGGACTTGTGAGCATCACAGTCTACCTTTGCTACGAGGACATCGGCGGAGTTGTCGTATGCCTTGCCGACCTCTTCGTAGGCTGGAGCCAGTCGCTTGCAGTGGCCACACCCTGGTATAATATATTGAGAGGGAGAGAAGGAAGGTGGGAGGGAAGGGAAGAGGGGGGAGGAGTCAGGGAGAAAGTAAGGTGGGAGAAAGGGAGTAAGAGAAGGACAAATGAAAGGAGAAAGGGAAGAGGGGGAGGGAAGAAGGGAGAGAGGAGTGAGTAAGGGGGCAAAGTAAGTAGGAAGGGAGAGACGGAAGAAGGGAGGACTAATTGCAGAAGTATGGACAGGAGTTGGGGAGTATGGACATGATTTTCTATAGTGAGAGGAGTTGGCAGTGGTGAATAGGATCATGATTACTGTGGCTGTGTGGCAACTCACATGGAGCAAAGAACTCGACAAAGGCGTGCTTGTCTCCATTCACAAACTGAATGAGGAGGACGAAACAGGAACTAATGCAGTGATAGAGTATAAATCGAGGACCGTTTGCAATACAACTGGCAATCTAAGGCTGTCAGCTTCAGACAAACGTTACTCGCTAAAGCAATGGCCAGCAGATAGTTAGTCTTGGGGACATTTCCTGCCGCGCACATAAAAGTATAATAGTACTGTTCGCCTTTACCTGGTCGAAGTTGTCATCGTTGAGGTCAATGACTACTGCATCGGCAGCCAGCAACAGAGCGGCGAGCAGTGGGAGAACAAAACAGTTCAGACTAGCCATCCTCGTCGGAATCTAGACAAACCTACGTACCTAAGGACAGGACACGTGTGCAGTTTTAGCTAGAAACCGGACACTCGATATGCGCGCGCATGCTCACAAAATCTTCGCGCCAAAATTATGTATGGAATGATGAGTAAAAATTTGATGATGGTGGCAAATGACTGAGTCCTATAAAAATGTTGAGTCTATTCTCGTGGCTACTCTCTTTTGTTGCTCTTGTGCATGGCCTTCATCTTGCGGAAGAAGATGGAGACCACGCCCACCACGGTGCCCATGAGGTTAACGAACAATGACGCCAGGGCCACCCCAAATCCGTAGCTGAGGCAGCCGTCAGCTGGCCCGCCATCGATGGAGAAAAACCCAGCAAAGTCTTGCTCAATGCCTCCAAACACTCCAATGCCAATGATCAGCAGGATGACTGCAGGAGGGACAGGATGCCAATCAAATATGACATCAATCAAAAATTAAGCTACACACAAGGAACTTTCTCACAACCACCAATTAATTACTGAGAGGCAACACCACAGGAAAAACACACAAAACAATTAAATTACATAGCTAATGCTTACAATATTACACAGCATAATTATGTTTGGAGACTTAAACTACTAATGCACACTCACACACACACACACACACATGGAATATGGTGTTTATAATGATGGGTGGTAAGGAAACGGTGGGTGTCTTACTGGAGACAAAGGAGACGACTGAGCCAGCAATAAAGAGGATCCAGTGAAAGAATGGGAAGAAAAGCACCACGGCCACAAAGGTAGCAATAATTCCCAGGATCATAAACGCCGCCGCCGTCTCCAGACGAATCTTCACTAGTGTGTGCAAGGGTGGTGGTGGTGGTGAGTGTGATAAAGATGAACATGTCACAAATACTCTATGATTAGTCACAAACGAAACAATTTGATGGGTAACAGTGGAATGCATAGATAAACAGCACATTCACAGCAAATACATGGTACGGTACAGTGGGTGTCCACTGGGTGTCTGGTGTTGATACTAACAGAGGCCATGGGAGGATGCGAGGAAACAGACACCAGTACACCCGCAGGGTATGGAGAAACATCGCACACATTCATGGTATGCGGTTTAAATGTCGTATCAAACTACATACAGAGGAACTGTATCAGCATTACATGTAAAGATGCAGAGAATTTTGGGTCTCTTAGGGATAAAATGCCAGCCTCATGCTTAATAACTGAGCATAGTATAGCACAAGTTGTAGGGAAGATGTATAGAAAGCAGAGTACAATGGGAGCAGGGAGAAGTTATGACCTGCGCCAACTTCATTTGGGTTGACCAACATCTTTTCAAAGAGGAAACCGTACACCAGTATGTGACATGCTTACACACAAGCACACACCGTGCAACAAATGCAGAAACAGTTACTTACTCTCAATGCAACGGAAATTACTGTCAATGTTGTTAATCTCGGCATGGTTGAGGAGGTCGAGAGCACTAATTAGAGGGGTGAGGGATTGGAGGCAATCCAGGTCGGTCATGTAGATACACTTGTCCTGCGGCAGGGAGCTGGACGGGAGTCCAAGGTTCAACAGCTCCTGCCCATATTCATACTCTATGCACCGTTTCAACAGACCCTGGCAGAGACAGACATGTACAGTCCATTACACTTGTGGGTCGATTTTATGTACGATGGTATTATTGAAACGGCATACATGTTGTATCATACACTCTGGTATTGGTCTGTAGTTGTAGTTGGGAGCAGGTGGACTGGTAGTAAGCATACCTGAGTCTTGTATGTTCGTCCGTTGTTGACAGCACTACGGGCATCGTCAGGAAACTCTCTCTCCGTCTCAAACCTCGCCCACTGGGCGAGACCAGTCCCCACTGCAGCCACGATCAGCCCCAGTAACAGCAGACATAGAGCTAACAGCTGCGGAGGGCGA
Organism: Geodia barretti; assembly: GCA_030341885.1. Lineage (NCBI taxonomy): Eukaryota > Metazoa > Porifera > Demospongiae > Tetractinellida > Geodiidae > Geodia > Geodia barretti. Next base: position 10,543 of record CASHTH010001494.1, on the reverse strand, counting down.
GGAGCGAAGGTGAACACGTTATTTTGCAGTAGATTGAACGACTTACCGCTATTGGGTTGAAGTTTTGGAAAGATACCACCTTCGCCTTCGTCGTCTCGACACCTGCCATCTTATTAGCTCTTCTGTTCTGCAGTGGCACGCCTGGCAACGCGTGAAAGTGTTGGCATCCATGACTGGCTGTTTTGACTCTTCTCTAAATAAGCGCAACAGGCGCAATTTTCGGTCATAAAACACCACGCCCCCCGCCCGCACGTGGGCGGAAATTTTTTCGCGGCAGACGTCCAGACCGGCACGCCCACCTCGCTCGTCTTGAATTTACACTGCATCCCAGTGTGCGAACATCTCTACCAGCAGAGGGCAGAAAGGAAAGCTCTGGTGAGTGTAATAGTCAAGTAAGTCTGTTATGTTATATCTAAGACCATACTAACGGCATACTTGTTAGTTACATCGCTATCTGAGCCAATGTGCCTTCTCTTTCGTCCATCTGCCCACAGCACGGCTACACAGGCAGAGCTCCAGCCCTTCCTCGGCTCATCTGGTAGCTTGAAACCCAGACACCTCCGTCTGCGGGCATCTGCACACTCTTGACGAGTAAGATTTCTCAATTTTGTGCTGCATCTGACTAAGTAGCTCCTTCATTCTTTATTGCTGCAGGTTTGACAAGGGTATCCTACTACAACTCTTGGATAAATTGACAAGGTAAGGTGTGTGTGTGTGTGTGTGCATTTGCCAAGTGTGTACAGGAGGCTATCTGGCCGTCCCCAAAAAGCAATAAGCCGACTACCATGATTTGGCCAGAGCGGCGAGTCGTACCGACTCTTGTGCAAAAATGCTGTTTCCGTTGTATTGGGTTGGCTGGAGTCATACACTGGTGCCTCTGTGGGACTTGTATCAGTACCAGCCCCTATTGTGTAGCTACTGAACTGGCATACATGTGTTGACACTATTTCAGTCTATGGTGGAGCTGAAAGAATTGCATTTTGCTTGTGTAGCGATCCTACAGGGGATATCGTTTTGTGTGTGCATTCACGTTTACGTGTTAATGTGTTCACGCTTAAATGATCACATGTGAATTGAGACACAATGTACTCTATGGCGAGCTTGTATATGTGCTAATCGCATTTATACCCACTAAATCTGTTTCAAAATGTGGACACAGACTATTATTAGTTTTGTTTATTCAACCGTAGGTGTGCTTTCGCCCACTCCAGTAGTCATGCTAGCCCTCGCATCCCGACACCTCGGCCGCTCCTCCCTGCTGCCGACTCGCTATGCCAGGAGACCGACTCCCGTACGAGACCTGAACACTGTGAGACTTCAGACGCGACACTCGCTGGTGCGACGCTACTGTCGCCAACACAGAGAAACCACCGACACCCCCGTCGCGGGGTACCCCCTACAATCAACTGACAATCGGTGTCCCCAAAGAGATCTTCCCCAACGAGAAAAGGGTGGCTCTCTCTCCTGCCGCCGTCAAAGTCCTCACCAAAGAAGGATTCAACGTGGTGATCGAGGATGGCGCTGGATCGCATGCCAAGTTCTCCAATGCAGAGTATGAGGCATCGGGTGCCCAGGTGAAGCCACTGTCAGAGGTCTTCGGTTCCGACATTGTCCTCAAGGTGAGGGCACCCACGTCGGAGGAGATGGGGAAGATGAGACCAGGGAGCAATCTCATTAGCTTCATCTACCCGGCCCAGAACAGCGAGCTCGTCGACCAGTTGGCCGCTGCGAAAGTAACCGCTTTTGCCATGGACTGCATCCCTCGCATCAGTCGGGCGCAGGTCTTTGATGCCCTCAGCTCCATGGCCAATATTGCCGGGTACAAGGCAGTCATAGAGGCTGCCAACCACTTTGGTCGGTTCTTCACAGGGCAGATCACGGCCGCCGGTAAGGTTCCCTCCCGCTAAAGTCCTGGTGATCGGTGGTGGGGTTGCCGGGTTGTCTTCTGTCGGGACGGCCAAAACCATGGGGGCCGTGGTGAGAGCATTTGACACCCGAGAGGCCGTAAAGGAACAGGTGCAATCATTTGGGGCCGAGTTTCTAGAGGTTAATGTGAAGGAATCGGGGGAGGGCAGCGGTGGGTACGCCAAGGTAATGTCAAAGGAGTTCATCGATGCTGAAATGGCGCTGTTTGCCAAGCAGGCCAAGGAAGTGGACATTATCATCTCAACGGCTCTCATACCGGGGAAACCTGCACCGAAACTCATCTCAAAGGAGATGGTGGAGTCAATGAGAGACGGGTCAGTGGTGGTTGATCTTGCTGCTGAGGCAGGTGGAAACATTGCCACCACTGTGCCTGGGGAGCTATCAGTCCACAACGGCGTCACTCATATTGGGTACACTGACCTCCCCAGTCGGTTACCCACCCAGTCTAGCACACTCTATGGGAACAACATCTCCAAAGTTCCTACTGGCCATTGGTGAGAAGGGCCACTATCACATTGACCTTGAAGATGAGGTGGTGAGGGGGTCCATAGTGATAAAGGATGGAGAGAAGATGTGGCCCCCTCCCCCTCCAAAGGAGGTGGCCAAGCCAGAACAGCAACAGCCTGTGCCCGTCGTCAAGGCGGAAGTTGTGGAAGTTAACCCCTTCAACACCACTCTCAAGCAGGCCATGATGTACACGGGAGGCATGGGTAGTATCTTAGGTCTCGGCGTTATTGCACCCTCGGCCGCTTTCAATACCATGGTCACCACATTTGCACTCTCCGGCATCGTGGGGTACCACACAGTGTGGGGTGTTAGCCCGGCACTCCACTCCCCTCTCATGTCAGTCACCAACGCCATCTCTGGCATCACGGCTGTGGGTGGTCTCCTGTGCATGGGTGGAGGGTACCTCCCCACCACTTCCCCCGCGGCGCTCGCAGCCGCAGCAACCTTCATCTCCTCCATCAACATCTTTGGCGGTTTCCTCATTACCAAGAGGATGTTGGACATGTTCAAACGACCAGGGGACCCCCCAGAGTACAACTACCTGTTTGCCATCCCCGGCGCAGCGTTCCTCGGAGGGTACATGGCAGCTCACATGAACGGGCTCTCCGAAATCCAGCAGATGGGCTACCTGGCAGCTTCCCTCTGCTGTGTCGGTGCTCTCACTGGGCTCGCTTCTCAATCCACGGCTCGGGTGGGCAATGCACTGGGTATCATTGGCGTCACGTCGGGAATAACTGCCACTCTAGCTGGAGTGGGTGCGTCCCCAGAGGTCCTCGTACAGATGCTCTCCTGTATCGCAGGAGGTGGGCTCGTCGGTAGCATCATCGCCAAGAAGATTTCTGTCGCCGATCTCCCGCAGCTAGTGGCCGCCTTCCACAGCTTCGTGGGGCTGGCTGCGGTCCTCACGTGTATCTCCACCTACATGAGTGAGTACGCCCACCTCATGACCGATCCATCTGCCGCGGTCACCAAAGCCGCCCTCTTCCTGGGCACCTTCATCGGTGGAGTCACCTTCACCGGGTCTATAATTGCCTACGGTAAATTGCAGGGGATCCTCACATCCGAGCCCCTCCTCCTCCCCGGAAGACACCTCCTCAACGGCGGGATGCTCCTTGCAAACGTGGGAGCTCTCGGCTACTACATGACCAACCCTGGCTACAGTGCTGACATGAGTGCTCTTGGAACAACAGCTCTCCTGTCGTCCGCCATGGGAGTCACTCTCACCTCGGCCATCGGCGGTGCAGACATGCCTGTTGTCATCTCCATCCTCAACAGCTACAGTGGCTGGGCCCTCGCGGCTGAGGGGTTCATGTTGAACAACTCCCTCCTCACGATCGTGGGCACCATGATCGGATCATCTGGCGCCATCCTCTCCTACATCATGTGCAAGGCCATGAATCGCTCTCTCTCCAACGTCATCCTCGGTGGGCTGGCCACAGTCTCCAAGGACTACAAGGGCGGGAAACCAAAGGAAGTTACAGGGACACACACGGAGATTGACATTGACGGTACCGTGGACCTCATCCGTGAGGCGAGGAACATCATCATCACCCCGGGCTACGGTCTCTGCGTGGCTCAGGCCCAATACCCGCTCGGGGAGATGGTGGACATCCTCACCAAACAGGGGAAGAACATTCGTTTCGGGGTCCATCCGGTCGCCGGGAGGATGCCAGGCCAGCTGAACGTCCTACTGGCCGAGGCCGGGGTCCCCTATGACATAGTCCTGGAGATGGATGAGATTAACTCTGACTTCCCCGACACAGATCTCACCCTCGTGGTCGGTGCCAACGACACCGTCAACTCGTCAGCCGAGGAAGACCCTAACTCAATCATCGCTGGAATGCCTGTACTTCAGGTTAGTCTTCGTAGTATTGTACATGTGTGTATGTACAATACATTGTGCTGGTTCGGGTTACACTAAGTACTAAGTACCAATTATGCACTAATACTACTTTTACGTACGTACATTATTGTGGTGACCCTGGTCTCCCTGTTTCTCTCTCCCCCGATGATGCAGGTGTGGAATGGAAAGCAAACGATAGTGATGAAGCGCAGTCTTGGAGTTGGCTACGCAGCTGTCGATAACCCCGTCTTCTACAAGGACAACACCTCCATGTTGCTGGGAGATGCCAAGAAAACCTGTGACGCTCTCCTCGTGAAAGTTAAAGAGGCTTATGGCCTCCTCTAGTGGATTTAACTCACTTAGAAATCTACTTATAACTAAACACTTAGTATTTATTCCTGTAAGAACACTTGCATCATGTTATTGATAGGTTTTTCTAGTTGATGTGTGCAGAATTTGCCACAGGTTTTGTTCATGGTCGATATTAATTTTTTGTAATGACCATGCTGATCCTTGACACCGCTAGTGCACTATTACATTGCGCATGCTGGGCAACTGAAAGTGGCGTCCATTTATGGAAATGACAAACATAATGTTATCACACATGCAGAGAGACTTTCATTGTAGCATTCACTCCAAACATCAGCAGTAGTAGCGACTATACCGCATGATCCAGAGAGGATAAGACAGACTTGGCTGCTGTGTATAGTTAGCTTGCCTGTCAGGCCACCGACCCTGAAAGGTATCTGGTATAGGTATCGTGTAAAACAAGTCATTGTTTCTATTATTAATATATACCTGCCGGGTGCCCTGTTACAATCTAGAGAGACAGAGGTAGCTGTAGCTATTAAGTTGAGTCCTGTGTGCTAGGGACCTGCCCCTAATTGGCTTTTAAGAAAGGTAAACCCCCTAGCTATTCAGTCTCTATTGCCAGCTACAACTATGCCATGTCATGTCCAGCTCCCAGGTTCATCCCCAGGTTCATCCCCAGGTTCATCCCCTAGTTCCAAATGGTAGAGTCCCCACTTATTCTCTCTTTGTTGTCTACGAAGGTACTTACAGCTACACAAGCTGATTCCCTTATGCACACAGTAATAGGATTGTGAACACAGGGTGTAGTCCCTAGTAACTACGTAATCATTCTATAAATAGATTCATACCACTTCCCGCTAAGGCTATAAAAGAGAGACAGTTGTCTTCTGTGGTAGGTAGAGTGTCCAGCTCTTGGGAATCAGGTTTGACCAGTACTACTGCCAGTGCCAGCTGGTTAACAATCACCTCCAGTCCCCACTGCTTGTGAAGTGGGCTCACATCATTCATAGTACCTGGAAGAATTCTGTAGTTGAGGTGTCAGCGGAATCCCAGTAGAGGTATGTAAGAGTGGATTTATAGTAATCTGTGAATCTCTCTCAAGGGGTGGCTACTGCCTTAGCCACTCATGACTCACTGACTTTGTATGTGTGATACTCGTTGTGGCTATATATACAACAGTACTGGTATTCAACTCAATATAATAGTCACGTAGCATGAACCTTGTCACAACCTATTATGGCATGATGAAACCTATTTTGCTCGTTGCTTCTTGTCCAGTTCTAATTCTGTCCACTCCAGAGCAATTGTGAATGTAAACACTGATTGGTGTAGGATGCAAATTTCGTGAAGAAATTTTTGAATACTATTAGTGCAGTTTGTAACCGAATGCATCGTTGGTATGTGAGAAGTTATGTGCCATGTGTGTGCCATGCACTGTTGTCCTGGGTGTTGTGATACGCACTTTTACCTTGGGTTTACACCCATGTATCTGATTTGGAATTTGGCCAGTTTTGTTGATTTGCATATACCCCAGTCTGGCATTGGGTAGTGAGTATGCATTGGCTTGTGTTTGGTTGTAGATTTGAGCACTCTGTCTAAAGAGCAGGGTGTCGTCATGACTTTGAGCCCTACCCATGCAGGTTTTCTGAAAAGTGTTGTCCTTGATGTTTTTGCTCACTATGCACTTAACTGCCTTGTGTTGAAACCCCATGGTATTTGCAAAAGGATGGTTCAGTCTCAAGTTTGGTGCTCATGTGCTATCTTACACCAACTAGCTAGTTGCATGGACAGAGTACTGTTTACAGGATATGGTCAGTCAAAGGTGAATTTATTCCGAAGAGTTAATAACACGGCCTATTCCCCAAATTCCTTGCCATTCCTTTCATTCCCTTACGTAATTTTCTTAGAGCTGCTGCTATACCTGGAGGTTATATAAATAGCTACCAAAGAATTTGGCTATTGTTACCTGTGAAATTACATAATTCATAGTCTATGAATAGATACACAATTTCCATTGTATCACTATATGTACACAGGTGAATTTTCTCAGTGGTTTCCTGTGTAGCCCAGGCTCTATAAAACAGCAGATCTGATAACCATTTTCCACAATTGTGGTAGTGTCTACAGTGGAAGACTGGTTCTTCAGGCTTTTATTCTGTAGTTGTGGATACTATTGCTACTATCTATTGCCTCAGAGATACGTACCAGTGTATACAGTAGTTCTTGGGTACGTCATTGGCTAGTGGCTCACCATAGAGAGGGTATTCACTGCATTGGGAATGCTTACTAGAAAAGGCCTGCTGAAGGGCCTGAAATACATCTATATGTCATTGACTTTAAACTGTTGTAGTAAGACTTTACTTCGGTACTTATTCATATACTCTTCCCTATCCATGACAGGGAGGAGAGATGGCTAGAGGTGGGGAGGTGGTGATGCCATGGGAGCACTGGGTGTGCTCTCAGTGTCTGCTGGAAAACCCTCATGCTGTCTGGCTCATCAAGCTGAGATGTTTCAAACCACACCAACATCGCCACCAGATTGGGTGGACACTTGTTTCAATTGAGCCAAGTGCAATGAGACTGGTCCAGATGAGACATCCTCCAGCAAATTTTGAGAGAATAGATGCACCCATCCCACCTTGGCACGCATGGGAAAATTGTCCGAAAAGGGGTTTATGCCTCTTTCCCCATTCAGACGTGGAGTATCACACATGGGACTTCATACGAACAGTTTTCAAAGGTATGTATGTTGTAAGTGAAGTGGTCCATGTTCCTGAGTAAGGTATCATGCATGTGTGCTCTCTCTCTCAGAAAACACACTGAAAACGTTACTACAACGTGCCAGACTTGTCCCCCAGTCCCCGGACAGATGTCTGCGTCAAGTGCTACAACGGTGCCTCTCCGTTCTACAACACACGCTGGCTAACCTGGCTGGAGTGTGCCAAATACCCAGAGCACGAGGGTGAAATGGGGGTAACGCTCATAGTTGGAGATGATCACGAAGTGGTCGAAGTTTTGGAGCTCCCGTGCAGCCTATCAGGGTGCTCCCCCCAGGAGCTTACTCTCTGTGAGAAGATGAAGCAGCCAAGAGGCTGTCCCGATGAAGTCAACTGCAAGAACGCCCACTCCATCGAGGAACTAGAGTACTGGAAGTGGAGTTTGATTCACAAAGTACTTGAAAAGGTATATACACCATTTGTTGGATGCATCCTGCTAAAAGTTATCAATTCCACCCCATGTAGGTTCCCAATTACAGTGCCCTCAGGGAGAGGTACAGCTACACGCCCCATGAGGTCTGGTTGAGTGCTACTCAGGTCGGAATTGACCAAAAGCTTTCTTCTCAAAATTACGTCAACAAGTTTCATCACCTTATATGCCTGGATGAGATAGCACACTGCCAAACAATGGCAACTCTGTGAGTTTCAGACTGTTCTATTACTTGTTTGTGTCTTTCGTTGAAACGCATGACATGTTTAACTTAAAATCATAATGTTGTGTAAACACACATGTAGGTGCAATGGCATGGTCACAGTAAAGCAGCACAAGTGGTATGATCGTTGGAATGATGAAGAAGTGTTAATGCTAAAGTTGTATGGAATGGAAGGAGCTGCCATGGATTATGCTGTCCATGGTCATGCTGTAGTGCACATTCCACTGGGCCAATCTGAAATTGAATGCAATGTTTTTCAAAGGGATGCCGTAGAAGATGCACTCCTATTGCATTTACCAAATGTAAAAATGCCTCCATTGCCAAAGAAACCTATGTATGTGCACTTTGGAATAAAACACATCTATTTTGATGGGCTACACAAAGCTGTAAACTATCTCAATAGTCATGCAGTGAGCAAGCTTTTTCCAAATGAAAAATTGCTGAAGCAATATACAACCGGGAAAACACTAAGTGGTGCAGAGAAAGCTGCACTAAACGAGTTCACATTGGATGAGGAATATCAAATAAATGCTCTACAGAGAATGATATCCTCAGATCCCAGAGTTCCATTTCTAGTTATCGGTCCATTTGGCACTGGGAAAACCCGAATCCTAGCTGCTACAGTTTCTGCATTGCTATGTGACCCAAAGTCCCGTATACTGGTCTGTACCTATCAGCATCAGTGTGCCAATAGCATATACAAAATTCTCTTCAAAAATTATCGCCACTGCATAATGCGTTTAGTGCCCAATCCACAAGTTGCACAGGGTGTTCGGTATGATTTATCAGCAAGCAGACAAAGTACAAACGAGCAACTTGGAGTATATTTGCAACGCTATACTGGCATCAATGTTCTGCTTAAGAAAAAAGTGATTGTAACGACATTCCTCACGGCAACCAACCTAAAGAAGAAGGAGACAAAGCATCAACAACTGCACTTCTCCCACATCCTGATTGATGAGGGAGCCCAGGCCAGAGAGGCGGAGTCACTTGGTGCTCTGGCAGTAGTCAAGGAAGAAACAAAAGTCGTAATTGTTGGAGACCATAAACAGGTCTGTTATGATCAATCTATAGAAGTTTAATGGTGTCATACGTAGCTATTTATCTATTTTTCAGAGTGGTCCCAAAGTGGCTGTCCTGAGTGAGCTGGCACAGGAGTATGAATTGGGTGTATCTCTGCTGGAGCGTCTCTTCAACTTGTACAAATCCAAAACGAGTGGGGGCGAAATTAATAATCACACAGCGTCCCTTCTCACCAACTACCGCTGCCACTCCAGTATCCTGGCCTTCACCTCAAGTCTCTTCTACCAGCACACTCTCCTCAGTCGGAGCTCCAGTGAGACACACCCAATGGCTCCCTACCCACTGGTCTTCACCTGTACCAGCATCGACAAGAACTCCAAGAATCTACCAGCTGAGGATAGGCACGAGGCAAGGGTGCTCGTGGAAAAGTTGGAGAGTTTCGTCAGCCAATGGCCAAGAAGTTATCCAAAACAGAAAGTGGTGGTGTTAGCTTCAGCAAGGAAACAGGTGGGTAGCTATATCTGTACACTACCCAGTAACTTTTACTTTTAAATCAACTTCACAGGTTGAGTTACTTAGGAAAGAGGTGACAAAGAAAGGGTTGAATCGTGACAAACCTTGTGAGGTCACAGTCATACCAACTTACCTCATCCAAGGTGTGTGACACCCTAAAGTAATTTTGCTGCAAGGTAAAGATGTTCCCCCTGAATAGGTATGGAATTTGATGCCATTTTCATCAGCACTATTGAGCCCACGAAAGAAAACGGTGAGCCATTTGACCCAGTTAGGACCATGAGCAATGAGCTGGTGTTCAACACCATCATGACGAGGGCTCGCTCACTCATCTACTGTGTCGGTAACCCTTTTACTCTGTGTGAAATTGGAGATAGCAGGTCCTGGAAGGCATATCTACAGAGATGTGTCCAATGCGAGACCCTCCAGTTTTCAATTCCTAACCAATTAAACCGAAAAGCAGAAGTAGAACTCGCCGCGAAAAAGCTCCAGAACAGTTTGCTTCCACACAGTGTCATTGACGAGGCCACTGCTGTCCCTTTAACACGCGAAGCGGACAAGATTATCAAACAGTACATGGAAAAGCTGAACCAAAGGAGAGAATACAAAACTGGATGCAAACTCGTGCAAAAGCCAGAAGGAAGAATTGACTGGATGATGGAAGACGAACAGAGTGGGGATGAAACAGTTATTCTTTGCCGGCTGAAATATTCCATGTACAACAAAGCAATTGCACTTCCAGTCGATCCCTCTCAGCCTCCAATCACAATTAAAGGAAAAGAGAATTTGAAGGGATTTGATGGAGACAGAGTAAAGGTGGACAGGGAAGGAAGGTGTGTCCTCTTTGACGACAAGACGGAGAGAGCAATAAGACAAACGCATCATGGGGAATCCTTCCTCTGTCGAGTGAGCGAGTTCAACTGCATACAGTTCTATCCACTTGACAAGTGCTATCCGAAATTTGTCAACCTACCAACAATCACAAGAGA
>CASHTH010001493.1:0-32192 GCA_030341885.1 Geodia barretti | reverse complement strand
TAACGAGATGAATCGTATGCTACTTGACCACTATTCCATCTGACTAGGGTGAACGCAACGGTAGCGAGCTCTACTTAGTATGTATCGGCGACTACACATTAACTATAGGTTTGGTGTTAATGTTCACACATCATTAAGTATTCAATTACACGATACACAACAATTAGCTCTCGCTGAACGTGGACTTGTGCGTCGGTTGGCAGCACTTCCACTGTCAAGGTCGCTCTTCTATCTGTGGAAATTACGATGCCTCGTCGGTTCCTGTTCTGCGGCGCATGAGACTTCGTCCGTACGTTACTGAACCTGCGTACACTGGTGAACTCAACAGAATACGCGAGACCACTCTCATCCACCCATTGCCAACGTCGCAACAATACTATAATCTCTCTCGGCTCGACGGGGGGAGAAAATGTCGTACATACTAATTACCAATAATTGCTTCCCATATTACCCTCGCTATACATCAACGTGAGCTAGCAACGGTACTAGTAGCTATTTAGATGACTGTGAACTAAGCTTATAGGTGGTTTTTGCTTGCACTGCAGTGTGATACTTCTAGTGTGAAGTTTGAGGACCGGCCTAGTGGTCCGTGTTGTTCATGTGTGATTACTCGATCCATGAATGTCGCCGCAAGCAATACTGTGTACTACGTTGTGAGTTCACTATCAGTGCACATGGTGCATTGCGTGAAGGATTGAACAGTGCTCATGCACAAAGTAATTGTGAGTATTACTAGAACAATCACTATATCTTGGTAGGAGACAGATGGTGTCTTAGTTGAATGGCTACCATGCGGAACGTGATCCTCTAGGTTCTATAACTATGTGTATGACAGTTGTGACCTAAGCATCCTGATGCTCATACTCCGTCAACAGCACATTAGCAATAAGTAAGGAAACAGGAATCTGTCGTAGAGTATCACGTAAAATAGCTAAGTATGTTAGAGCTGATGAGCGAGCGTTACGTTCTGTCCAGTGTGCTCTATAGTACATCAGAGTCTACTTTCTTCAAAATGAGTGTAGGCTCCTCACTTCCTGACTAGAAGTGAGATACATTGGGACATGCTCGTCGCAGGAAATCGTCTAAATCTCATTGCTAAGTGATCATTGGCATTAACCATTGGCATAACATTTACATGATACATCCTCATTCGTGCAACATCCTTTCGATTGCACAACACGATACACAGGGTTCTGAGTTCGAAAGTGCGATCAGAATTAGAATGCTTGCCCTCATCACAGTACGGCATGTATATTCACTTACATGTCAATCAGCATCTACTATGTGCAAATGCTGCTCCATCGACAATGGTGCTATCAGGACTGTGAGCTTAGCGCCGTGTATCTGATTAGTCTGCAATATTGCGCAACAGCTGAAATTGCTATATGTTGCTGCCTCTGCATTAACAGCCTAGCAGATCAATCAGTTGGCAGAGGAAAGGACTACCTACTTTGCAGACTGTGTTGTACGTGATTAAGATCGATTCTTGAGATGTATACCATCGTGATTAGTCAGAGTGCATGAAAAGCAGCCGCACTTCCGTAGCTACTTGGACAGTAACTTCCCCTGAAGTGAGATGTATTGTCATTCCTCCTCCTCTTACGTTATCCGTGTGAGGTCTGTATAAGTCTGGTGTTGACCTCAACTGAAGACCTCGTGGCACGTGACACCAAATCTCGCTAGTGAGCACAATATACAGTAACTAGTTGCGATGAGTTGTGACCAGGCTACTGACATCTCTACTGTTCCCTTGCTCGGCATCTTCCACCTTACAGAACAATGTCTGTTCCAGCATTGTCATCCCGCCAGATGAGCACCTGTGGATTCAGTTTGGGGATTCCGGGTGGTGTGCGGCACATGAGCTCCTGCAAGTTCATCACTATCGCACGTGGGTGCGCGCTATGACGCATGTGTATGTCACTGTGTGAAATTACTGAGTCAGGGAGCCAGTCCAATCAAAATGCTACTCCGTCAGACATGGCACACACGGCTACAGTCTTCGACGTGTCATGAAACTGCTGTGTTTCTCCGAGCTATGCTGCACCTCCACCTTCAGCTCACCCATGCCATGCGGCTGATCACGAGACGATACACACTTTAGCTCAATGTGCTGGCCCTAAATGAAGATACCGTCGGTGTCTAAAAAATGCGGCAGTGAATGCAGCAACTGCAAAACTATAGGCAAATACACACGTCCATCAGCAGTATGATCTTCTCTGAATATCAGATCATTTCCCCGTCGCACAGGCTAGTGTACCAGATAGCCTTGCATGCTGGCATCTTTGCGAATCTGTCCGACAATATTTGCTCTGGTCTATGAGTTAGTTTGCATTTGCAGCCCTACCATAGCAGCACAGAAACATTACAAGACTATTAGATTGTCTTATAGCGTCTATGTACTACTGTGTCTACGACCTAGCCAGGGTCTGCTATCAAATTGTCGTCGTTTTACATCTGAGGTCTAGATGATTGGAATGAGAACAATACTGCAAATCATTCCATAGGATAGCATCGGTTCGCAAAGAATAATGTAGAGACAGACAACCTATGCCCCTCCGTAAATAACTGTTTGTCCAGTGGTATATGGGGCAACACGCACTGCATTACACATCGATGTAATTCATAGCCATGCAGGCACTACTAAATGTCACTCCTGTATGCGAACAGTGTTTACAGTCCGTACTGATAACTGAACGCACTCTACATACTCTGGGCCATTCAATCAATCTACGTCTGTACATCAAAGCAACAGTGTCAATCAGGCAGCAGCGGCCCCAGCATAATATTATGGCAGTCAGCACACAACTTCTGAAAACTGTGAGCCATTGGATCATGACACGACTCACGCTGATATCATGCTTGCGACAATCTGCCTGTGTGCTCTGCCCTTACATTGCGGCATCCAACACGAAGCATATCTGCTAGTGCACGTTGCGCGCGGATGGCATGGTGTCTCGTGTCGCAACTGTGGCATGACGAGCTAGATGAGCGTAGTACGACACCCACTCCAGCCACAGTCTGACGTCGAACTCTGCCTGAGTTAAATCCCCCTCGGCGACAGGCAGCGATACACGTGGCTATCCATCAGAGACTATAGCTGCGGAGGACAACCGCCTGGTGTGAGTAATCCAACACCAACTGACGTCTATATTGGTAAACTGGTATACACAATGGCTGATGTAAGTATGCATAACTGTGGTAAATCCCTCCACGTATAGAGGTGTAGGAAAAATGCCAGGTCATTTCCAGTGAGGCCTCCTATCAGACTAGAAGGCAGACGAAAGTGGCACCACCTGATTCTCATCCTGCTACATAATCAATTTGGGGGAGCTAAGTATTTCCTTGTGTCAATTGCACAACACCATTGGGGAGTGGCAGGGATGCACAACCTACATTGCTCTAGCTATTGGAGTAAGACCTGATGTCATAGTGCCGGACAAGGGACAGTCAGTTTACAGAGTGAGAGGAAGTAGGGAATTGACCACTCACAGCTCCCCCACACTTCCAGGTGAGACAAAAGTGGTGTCCTGGGAATCTTGGTGACTCGTGGTCATACCCACTGACACTACCGACTGTGAACGGGTTCACTGGAGCTGACTTATACCTCCAACGTACAGGCTGTGGATACACCTCTGAAGGTGAATGGTTTGAAACATGCAAGGACATTGAAAACAGTCATCTTTCCTTCACTTGACCGTATTAATGACAAATGCAGCGTGGTTCAAATGCGTGTATGAGTGGGAGCAGAATGTTTCTAGGTCCCCTAGCAATTAGCACCATCTGCCATGCATACAAACAACAGTCTCTTCCATTGAAATAATTAACTGATTCCGGTGAATCCCCATGTTACCCATCATGAAAGTATATACCATACCTTCCCCCCAGTTCCCTATTTCCCTATTCCTATTTCCCAGCCATGTAGGTGCATCACTTTCTATGTCCCACTGGAAAGTCAAACACAGAGAACTCTGTGTAAACATTAGAACTTGTGATTTTACTGTGCCTCACACCACAATTGGTGTGCTGGACTTACCCTACAGCCCTATGTGTAATGCTAAAAGGTATTCTTCATAACCTGGGAGCGATTATCTTACTCACAGGGGACAACCCCAGGTTATTTCCACTACTGTCTACTCATGCAATGCCAGCAAACCTTAGTGGAAGTGAGAGCATAATGTTCAGGCTGTTGTTGGAAATTTATTGGTGATCTAATCGATTATTCTATTTATACATCTATACGTTATTCAACTGCAAATGCGTTTGGATTACACGATTCTTTTTATTAAATTTTTAAACGCTGCCTAGCTCCATCCTCGATGCACGATCTAGCCAGCGAGAGAACTCCCGTCCATTCGAGGGAATTCGCTGCACTCTTCGGTGCCTGACCGAGGCTGTACCTCTTTCCAATCTTCGTGGTTCCAAGGTACAGGTGGTAAATCGGCTAGGATGGTTCGTGCAGATACAGTCATCATTTGCTAGCCCAAAAAATTCCTTGAATATACATATTGGTTTTATATTTTGCTCAATTTCACACACGTAATTTCTAGTTCTGTCACACTCTGTCGTTAGCAATTTGTACCATAAACCTTAAACAGCATATCTACGGTGTATGTAGTGTGCATGTTATGTTTCGACATACAAACAAGAAAACAGATTTTTTACAGCAGACTCCAGGGCTAGTTCTGTAAGTGAAACCAAGACAAGGACAAATTGCAGTGCAGACAATTTTCCGAGAAAGATAGCACATAGCGTGACCATGCCACGAGACTATGCATGTAAGCATACATAGAGAGCAGCGTGCCCTATAACATGTGCCCGTCACACACCATCTCCTAATACCACTGGTGTAGTGGTAGGCAATTGAAGAGTAATACATACATGCAGTCTGCACTGACTACCACACATTATCATCAATTAGGAGGGCAGTACAATATCTCATTTCGTCTCTTATTTCCCCAGACAACCTACACCTACACACATTACTCCTGCCCACACCAGCAACTGTGTGTGGAGGTGTTGGACAGTTCAGTTTTCAATTCCTCCCTACACTGCCTAGCAACGCACAATTCCCTTTCCTTGTCTCTCTAATTAGATAACCCAGGTGCATTCCAGACATTCCTGGGCCAGGGTCTAGGGAGTGTGACCTACTGGACCCAGGGAGGGAGGGCGTCTGAAGGAAGTAGAGTAGACTAGACGTTACTAATGACAATAGTCTCTCATTCTTGGTAAGGTCCAATACCTGTTGGATGGTAACAGGTATGGGCACAATTGGTAGTGTAATTTACATCACAATCACTATACTGTCCACCAAGAGTTACCTAGTTAACCATATTCAATTTCCTTCTCAAGGACAACGAAATACTCTCCACATAAGGCGCAGGTTAACGGGGGGAAAAGATAGCATTCTGACTGCCAGGATATTCTTGTGGAATGACAATTGTTCATATAAATATGTCAGGTCAAATTGAGATGAGATACATCATTGGAAGTGAGGTGTGAGTGTCGACAATTAATAATAATTATGGGGTATTCTGGAGAAGAAAGGAAGAACTTACGTGCGTATTTCCAATAAAATTGAACAGTTCAACATAGCTCAAGTGCATAAAATACGTCGTACAGTGATTACACCCCAAGTGTAGATTACCATTTGACACAGTAATCACAGATGAACCTTCAAAATGTAATGTCCTGGAAGTCATTGATTAGTAATTACATGTATGTACCTTACTTATGATTCATGCACTGCGCTCTGTAAATGGCACACGACCGCAGAATTGAGAGTGACTGACTTGGCAATGATCTTGAAGTCAGCCCTGTGCTCCCTGCCTCTCTCCACGGCCAGGTCACATGTCCTCAGGCACTGCTCCCAGTCCGCCTGCTCATAGTAGACAGCTAGCCAGTCATACCAAGTGGGAGGAAGCGGGAGAGAGAGAGAAATAAAGAAAGCAAAAAAATTTGGGTGTGGACTGTTAGTGGTCGGTAAAACGGACCCGAATGTGGCTGAAAGACTACTATGTATAATTGTAGTTCACATTGGTTCAATATATCTGCTCATATGTAAGTGGGCTCTTTTCAAACAAATGTTGGTACTTCGTTTCAGCACATCGGTAACCACTCTAAACGCACAACACAGTTGAAGTGGATTCCCAGTGGATGCCTTGCTAAACTGTTCAGAGATCGAGAACTGTTCAGTTGAATTGTATTGGGACAAGAAACAATATTTCATAGTCGTCTGAATTGCAACCTTTTCCATAACCGACCATCACCACAACAATGTGTGTGCACATACAGTGGTTCAAAGGTCGCTGAATTAGTTCCAGTACAATACCCACCGGCCTTGTTGGTGAGGAAGGTGATATTGGTGGGGTCCAGCTCCAGAGCCCTGTCATAGTGCTGGAGTGCCACGTCAAACTCTTTCTTCTTGTAGGCCGCGTTTCCCTTCTCCTTCTCCTCCAGTGCCTGCAGAACACACAGTCTACAGTATGGGTCTCCTGCTAACGTATATAGCCTCGTTCCCAGGCTCAAGTGAGAGGGAGCCTATCTACATTGCTTGAGATCACACGTGACATACGGTCATAGTATAGGACTGAAGTTCCTCCACTTCACAAAGAGTTTGGGAGTGGAGAATTTCAGTCGACAAAACTCCGGGCCATGTGAACACGCTACTAATGTATATGTCCCTAGGAGGAACATACACATTCACACAGCACTCTACATAGACAGACAAGAAGTATGCTCTACATTGACAGTGAGGGAGCAGTGGGATCACCACAATTTATTTATAGTTTTCCGTTTCCCGAGTTTTTCCCGAGTTTGACAGGACCGAGGAATGTTACTCTAACTCAACGCCGTGCGATGACACTTGTCGGGGAGAGAGGTGCACCTTGCTCCTGTCAGGAGGAGCAACACGAGTGGGGGCATTAGTCCTGGTCTGGTGGACTTCTCCCGGTTCTCCTGTGAGGTCCTCCAGGTCTTCCAAGGTCTGTGGAGGAGGTCTCACCAGAGGATCCCCTCCTCCCCCTCCTCCTCCTCCTCCTCCTCCTCCTCCTACATACATAGGTACACAATGCCACACTCACCAGTCAATAGACCATTTGTTTTACGGACTGAGGAATTTGTTTACATAAAACGTTTCTGGAGTATGCTACGTCACCATATTTTTGGGGTCAAACGGGAATTATGTCATTCCTTAGATTGGGTAAGGAGTGTTGTGTATAAATACTGTATGTATATACCTGGTGTTGGGAAGTTAATATTCATCAGCACAGCTAGGGCTGTCACAATACGCTCATCCTCCATGTGTCTGAGAACATCATCATCGTCATCATCATCATCAGGGAACAATTACAAAATCAAGGATGGGTAAAAACTATAACTATCGAGATTTTGTAAAAACGCGCTGATAAAAATAAAAAACCGACTAGCTCAAACATTTAAGTAAGAGTACTTACTATCTCAGGGGAACAAGCTGATCAAACTTTTCACCATGAATAAAGATTTAATTATCAGGGGCAAATGACTAGCGTACTACACTGATTCAATAAAACACAAACAAGATGGCAGAAAGGTGGTAGAGGAACACACCTCATTAGTTTGTTGGGCTCAGCTCGGAGTTCCTCCAGTTTGGAGACAAATGCTGCGTCCTCCATGAATGCCTTGGTAGTGGAGCTTGCTCTCAGACGATCCATCGTGTCGGCAGCGCAGAACGGATTTTCAATAGCCTCTAAAAATGATGACGATACTTTAATGAAATCCTACACTGTACTTTATCACGAATGTGTTACGGTATAGAAGCAGAAGTGCAGACGATTTGTTAGCCCACTGACTTTGTTTGCTCTGAACCCTATTCAAGGCGTTCTCCAGGTCTCTGTGACCAGGATGGGTGGCCAGAGCTCTGCGGTAGGTGTCGCTGGCGTCCTTATAGCTCCTCATCCCTTCAAACACCTCTCCTTTCAGTAGCAGAGCCTGCACAGCACAGACACACACAGGGTGACACACTCAGCAATCCAAAATAAAGAGGCATTTTAGAGTTGCCAAATGGGTCATGGATTCCAAGAGATTTACTAGTGATCCAACAGTGATGCATTTTCTCAGATACTGAAGCTACTAGCTGCTCTTACTATACAGCACCTACAACACATGGAGAAAAGGCTGCATGGCTCCTTGCATGTACTATTTGCCAGGTAAGCCTATAACCTAACCTAACAGGGCATACTTAGTCATCAAACTCTTAGTAGTTATCCTATTAGCAAAGTGTGTATGTATATACCTCAGCGTTCTTGCTGTCTATTCTCAAGGCTCTATTGACATCAGAGAGAGCACTCTGATGGTTTTTCTGTAGCCGGTGGACCTGAGCCCTCCTGAGGTAGGCCTCACTGTTCTCAGCATCCACCTCCAGGACCTGGGAGTAGTGGCTGACAGCTGTGGGGTACTGCCCCGCCTCCCTAGCCTCGTCCGCACATCTCATCAGCTCCTCCACCTCCTCCCTCTTCCCCTGGGAGACCGTTCAGCCGCAACTATGTACACGTCGCCCGCCACGGTTGCATATGTATGGCTACACACACTGCTTCACGCATAGCTTTGGCGTTGGTTACAAACGTTAGAGCTTGCCACCCTGTAACTGACGTTGCCAACCGCCCATTGACAGGACACACTATTCAAGGTGATCCCACTGCTCCACCCAATGAATACACACAGAAGTTGTGTGCTCTGTATTCACCTACAGAATACTGACATGCCCAGACAAATGCACTCACTTTTGCCTTGTTGTCAGCCATGTATGCTGCAACGTTACTGAGCTCGCTCTACCGGTACTTGCTGCCCTGCGTGCGCACTTCTCTAGGCCAGAGTAAGAACAAGCATGCTGGAATAGATGAACTTTGAACCTGCGATCTACCGCGAACATTCTGGATGGAAAAGGTAGGTGCGGCTTGGATCATGCGCATGCGCATTGGATGGGGACGGAGGGCGCGCGGCGCGGGACGACATGGCGGGAAGTTCCAGCAGCAAATGGAGCAGAACTCCAGTCCAGAGTCTCCCCATCCACCCCAGAATACTCTCTGCATTGAGAAAAGGTTCGACACTGCTAGCCTCAGCTGCAAAAACAGCTAACTAAATTCTCCCGGTCGTCTCTCAGGAGGTATACTTCACGTGTCTTCCGTGCTGGAGGAGAGCTGCAGTGGGCTGGGGAGGAGGACAGGACTTAGTGAGGCAGAGGTGAAGGGTCTGGTGAGTGAGGTAGCGAGAGCAGTCCTTGCTGGCTCTCCCTCACCCTCCACTGCCCTCTCTCTCTATCTCACTGGGCAGTCCCAGCACTGCTGGGGTGAGACCATTGTCATGTGTAGCTTTAGGAGACTGATTTCTTTAGGCCTAATGGTTTAGCTCCACACATTTGAAGGAGAAGCTCTATGCTCTCAATTGCAAGTAGCTATATAGCTACAATGCCTGTAAAACAAGGTACACCAATAGAGAAAAGGTGTCCTGTTTTAGACAGACTGTGAAGTTTCATGAGACTTTCGACTCATGCAACAGATTTTTGCCATTGTATGATGGCTTTAATTAAAGGGAATGTGGCAGGGCTAGGCCAAAGTTCAAGAATGTAATGAAGTTTCCATTTTCAGTATATAAGTTTCTAAGTTTAGCCCTTATGCTACTGTGTTGTTACAGGCAGACTGAGTGTTGGTTGTGGGCTACTGGACTCAAGTCTGAGAGGAGGTCTGCTGGTGTCGGGACTCACAGAGATAGCCGGGATCAGTGCAGCAGGCAAGACACAGCTCTGTCTCCAGCTCTGTCTCACCGCTCAACTACCCAGGACTCATGGGGGACTCTCATCAGGTGACACTGACTTACATAATGTGCTGTATGTACACCTCTATTAAAGGGAATGTGGCATTATCACAACAGAAATGCTACTAAAGATGGAACTAAACAATTTTACTTATAACCTGCCAACATTGTTGTGTTTTAGTGATATAGTACACATTTAACAAGTGGTACAGCAGTTTGCAGCTCTCCACGTAATATATTTCCAAGCAGAGAGCACGACACCCTTAAAACGGTGCCCTGTCTACTAAATATAGCGATTTGATGTTTCCAGCAGCGAGAATGATAGAAGGCCTCTCACATTAGAGTTCCAATGTGGTTATTGGGTGTGTGTCTGCAGGAGCTGTGTACATCTGTACCCAGGATGTGTTCCCTACAAAGAGACTGCGGCAGTTGACACAATACTTCAGTCAGAGGCACACACACTCTCATCCCTCGCTCACCGCACAACATCTCTCAGATAACATCTTTGTGGAACACGTGGCAACGATAGTGAGCAGTAGGATTTTATATCGTGTATCATACAGTGGAAATTTAGCGACGTTTTTTTCCTGGCTTATTTTTAATTCCCGTCCTACGGTCCGTGTTCTCCTCCTCCTTTCTGTTCTGTGCAAGTCAATCTGTTATTTTGCACATTATGTACATATAGAAGATCCTTACACACCACTTGTAGTTTGTTGCAGTAACACAAACGTTAGTGGTGTTCATGTGGTTCCATTTCTACTGGATTTATTCCCCATGGTCACCCTACAGTAGATGCATTACCACAGCAGTTATTGTATGGGGAATATACTATTTCTCCCAATTTCCAGTCGTCCCTGACGGCGCAGTTGGAGTACAAGCTGCCGGCTCTGCTGAGCACAGGAAGAGTGGGTGTGGTCATCATAGACTCTATTGCAGCTCTATTCCGGGCAGAGTATGGGGCGGGGCAGGCGGCCCAGCGAGCCGCAGTCCTCCAGACCTGCGGGGCTCGACTGCACCATCTCTCTGCCAGCTACGGAGTGGCAGTCGTCTGTGTGAATCAGGTCCTTACACCACTAGTCCTGCAACTGTGAACCCACTTTTCAACGAACATCCTCTGAAATAACAGACACTTTCTTCTGTCCCATTGGTGTCCAGCTTAGACTGATTCCACTGTATTGTATATAGCTGCCACCAACTTACGTCTTGATCATCTTGCATGGCACAAGTACAGCAGAGCCACCATCTTTCCTTAAGAGCCAATATGCCAATGATCTTTGAGCTGTGTGCTATTAATTACGCTTAAGAAAAAACTTGGGTCTAAAACGACAGTAATGAAAGTGTTTCTCCAGCAAAGGTTTCCAGGTGTATATACTAATGACCTGTACTGTGACCTCCCCAGGTGACGGCAGTGATGGAGGAGAGAGGAGGGGGTGTGGCTCCTGCCCTGGGACTGGCGTGGGCCAGTCTAGTCACCTCCAGGATCACTCTCTCCAGAGACGAGACTGTCCACTCTAATCTCGACTGCTGCAAGGTACTCAGTAGTAGTCCTGCATTACATATATATACCAGCAGGTCTCTCCTGCCTGTACTGCTACACTTCTATTCTGATGCATCGTGAAAACACATCAAACCTAATCCATTTTATTCTGGCTGCAGATTAAAGTTCAGGTCTAAATATTCGTTGCTTTGCCTCACCATTTTTAAGTGTGGGGAAAATTTGCCAAGACAAAACTGCACGTGTATATACCATTGTGTCACTGGGTGCAGGTTCCTACAGCTGTGAAAAGGGAGTTAGAAGTTGTGTTTGCACCCCACCTCCCACCGGTGTCAGTAGACTATTATGTAACCAGTGCTGGCATCCATGGCAACCAAAACATGGCCAACTGTTGCCCGGCGACCTAACTATGACCGACAAACACCATGGCCAATGTCACTTTAATATCCAGTATAGTGTCTCCTGATTCAGTATCCATGTTTTCAGTACCAATGCATACTTACTGAGTGCTCTTACTGTATGTATATACCTGCTACATAGATGTGTGCTGATGATGTGGGCACAATGTGTGGTGTAGTTTTTGAATGGCTTATCATGTAAACAACCCCCCTGCATAGATACTGTCACATAAAATACAGTCTTATTACCATAAATATACGTCATTACCCTTACGGGTGTGTCAGCACTGATATACACATATACACAACGAATAATGTCTGGTAGAAAAGGACGCGAAAGAGTTAACGTGATATGTTGCAGATTTCAAAGACGTATGTGACCAGGTAGACTGCGTTGAAGCCAATCATACCGTACGTGATGATCTTGTATGGCAGTTCGACCAGCGGTCTCTTTACCACCTCCTGTACTCCGTGAGTCGGCATGATGAGTGGGAGCAGTCGGAAACACAGCAGTTTCATGACGAACCTGGTGGGCAGGAGTAGAAGAACGCCCACCACGAACCTCACAATGCTCAGACCCACTACATATAGTGATGGTAGGGCCAACTCAAATGGTCCCGGGTCAATGTCGTCCGGGAACCTGCCGTACACGTGGAACCCCAGTACAAGTCCAAACCCTGAGCCCAGAATGGCACCCGTGTCTCCTCGATCCACGGACCAGTTGTCGGGGTCCACCGGGTAGATGTACAGGAGGAATATAACTAGCAGGGGCACGGCAATCAGGGTGTAGTTGTAGTCAAACGCGAGCCAGTCAAAGAAAGGTAGTCCCGGGATACATACAATGAGCATGACAACTGCCACAGCCCAGCCTCCCAGAAGATCCTGTGGCAATAAATAACAATTTATAGTAAAGCACACATGGCATAATATTTATATCGTATGCAGTTCTGGTTTTCGATGTAAGTATATATATATATATATATTCATTATAGTTTATTGCCCCTCTATGGCTGCTTACTACTTCCCACTTCCCAGCCCATATAACAATGTGTATTGGTGAATTAACCATGTAAATTGTGTCCATAAAATGTTCAAAGACTCATCCTCCCATACTTATTTGTTAGCACAAAAATGTGCTGCTTCCATTTAGTGTCCATCACTTTTGGCCACCTTCTATGTATGTGCCACACCCAAAACAGTGTGTGTGTAAACATGTCACATCCTTGTGACTTTTATCTTTTAGCTCAACGTGTAAGAGTGTTTTTTCAATGAAAACTGGAAAACCACACCCTACATGTTTTGCAGCTACAGTGCCAAGCACTAAGAGAGTAGAGTGGTCATCTTTGCCCAATTTCTCAGTCCAAATCCACATAAGTTACATATCAAAATGATCCTCAATCATTGCTGATTAATGATAAGGGTCCCATGAGGCCATGTGATAGTCACGTGACATTAACAACCTCTGAAGTATGGTGTTAGAAAGTAGAGCCAACTAACCAGTGGGCTGTGGACACCAAGATAGAGTCTGCTGAGACACACGGAGCCACACCACAGACAGGCCAGGGGACCTCCAATCCACAGAGGAATCTGCATTGAATAGCTGGGCAATAGCCCCACAGGAAACTAGCTAAAACACCCCACAACTTACGTTGTAGCGCAAGTATGCCCGGTAGGCAGCGTAGAAGGGTATGGTGGTCGATACGGTGGCGTGAGTGGACGGGAACCCGTACTCAGTCTCGAGGCTAGGGTTGATCTCTAGTCGGATGGCCGGTGGAGACGCAGGTCGCCTGATCCTCCATAGAGCCTTGCAGGCTTGCCCAATGTACATGGAGCCAATCCATAGCACTACCATGTGTCGCGTCACAAGAGTGTCCACATTCCAGATGAGAAAGGGGAGGACTGTGATGTAGAAGGGCTCGTAGCCGAGCTCAGTGGCTAGTTTGAAGAAGATGTCGAGGGCGGGGATGGTTTCAACGATGATGTCCTCGGGCTCCGGGGAGGAGATCGGGCTTAGGTGGGCCAACACTGGGTGTCGCAGGCGCTTTCTCCTTTTGGTTGCCAGCCACCTGAGGTTGCCCCCGCCCAGCGCTCCACCTGCGTTAGCGACGGAACCATTGGCAGAGGTCCCCTCACAAGCTCTTCTTCTCTCGTGGTCTACCCCGGCCTCCGTAGCTTGCCCTCCGTTCGACTTCGAGCCGGCGACGGTCTTGGGCGTGGCTATCCTTTTCACTCCCAGGCGCTCTTGGATACTGCGAACTAAGTGCGGGTCCTGGAGGTAGTCAACAGCTGCTCTAACTGTGTTACCCATCGCGCCTTCGTCGGTATTATACCTCGGCAGAGTTCGAGTCAGAGGGCTAGGGGTCTACACGCACACCGCTGGCCACACCACACACCCATGCCATCCGGCCGTCCAGCAGCAAGCTGTGTATTGCCAAGTGCGCATGCGCATGTACAGTAGCTGATGGTCCAATGGTAAAGAGTTTTCGACCATAAATCGTGAAACATTTGAACAGGCAAATTGAAAAGAGAGCACAAACCATTATAGAGCTGCTTTTGCTAAATTAATGTGTCATTCCATGAATGATATAATGGTGCATACCACTGACAACAGTAAGAGGGGCAATTTCCTACTACATATCTTGCAAGAGCATCCATATGATTCATATTGCCACCTCAATCTAATCAATGACAGAATTTAATAGAGGCAGGGGCATGTACCACTATAAAAAAAATTTCTTTGCTCATGACAACAAATTTAATATCGAGAAATATTGCACAGATCAAAGACATACACAGAGAAAATGATATTCAGAGAAATCATACTGTACGTGATGATCTTGTATGGCAGTTCGACCAGCGGTCTCTTTACCACCTCCTGTACTCCGTGAGTCGGCATGATGAGTGGGAGCAGTCGGAAACACAGCAGTTTCATGATAAACCTGGTGGGCAGGAGTAGAAGAACGCCCACCACGAACCTCACAATGCTCACGCCCACCACTTGCAGTGAGGGTAGGGCCACCTCGAATCCTCCCGTCCCAATGTCATCGGGGAACCGACCATGTAAGTGGAAACCGAGAAGAGTACCTAGCCCCACTCCAAGTATGGCAGCAGTGTCCCCACGATCCATGGACCACTTATCAGCCTCCACGGGATACACGTAGAGGAGGAGGATGACAAACAGGGGTGCAGCAATCAGGGTATACTCAAAGTCGAAAACGAACCAGTCCAGGTATGTGATTGCTGGCAAGCAGAGGACCAACATGATTATTGCAACTAATAATCCGGCCAGCACGTCCTGCAAGAGAGAAATAATGCATACAAAAACAGTAGGAAAGCATCTAATCGTCCGCTTTCTAACTAGAAATGCAATGAATTATCTGTAAGTAGATGGAAGCCAAGTCTTAGAATGAATTTGAGACGATGGGGCATGTGTATTGTCAGGAAGAGGCTGAAAAAATATTACTTCAGGCAACTACAAATGTAAGCTCGCTTCACTCACCAATTACTTTTAAGTATACTTACAGCAATGTTCTCTACTTATCTACTGCTGTTGAGGAATGCGACAGATGCTTAGGATGCTCCTGTTTGCAGTCGCATGGTGCCTTGACTGACACCATCTTCTCCTACCAGTAGTGTTGATCTAATGTCACTGTGCAAGCATTTTCTCCTTCCTCACCAGCACTGTGTGAACTCCAAGATACACTCTGCTGAGGCACACTGACAGACACCAGAACAATGCCACAGGCAGTCCAAACCACAGTGACAACTGCAGCAAGCAAAACCACCAAATTGCACACATCTATAATAGCTACTAGCTTGTTTCTAGCTCACGTTATAGCGGTAATAGAGAAAGTAGAGACTATAGAATGGTATAGTTGTTGCGACGGTGGCATGGGTTGATGGAAGTCCGTATTCTGTTTCCAGGACAGGGTTCGTAACGAGGCGAATGGCCGGCGGACACGCGGGACGTTTCCACTTGAAGAGGACCTTGCAGGCCTGGCCGACGTACATCGAGATGCACCAAACCATGACTGTGTGGCGACCCAGGGCCGTGTCTGCGTTCCACACGAGGAAAGGGAAGTAGGTTATGTAGAACGGCTCGTGACCCAGCTCGGTCGCCAACCGAAAGAAGATGTTGAGCAGGGGATAAATCTCCACCACCATCTCCAATGGCTCCGGGGAAGGTGCGGGGCTCGTGGACTCCGGCGACGTTACGCGCTTCCGCGTCTTGCTGGAGAGCCATCTGTAGCCGTTTACGAGTCCGTTGCCTGCAGCGCTGGCTGCGGCGCTGGCACCGCTCCCGCCACTGGCTTCGTCATCGCTGCCCGGCCTCGGCTTTGCACTCGCCAGCGACCGCCGAGGTGAAGGGGCGTCTGAAAACTCATTGTGGTCCGCTATCTGCTTTACCCCCAACTGTTCCTGGATGGTCCGGACGAGGAACGGGTCTCCCAGATAGTCGACAGCTCGCCTCGTGATAGATATATTCCCCATTCGGAGATCTTAGGGACGACCACACCTTGCTTTTGCTATTACGCTATAGCAACAAGCCCCTGTATTGTGGTTCAGAGAGGAACTTCCGGTCCTGAACACCAGCAGCCAAAACTGTGGCCAAAACTATACCTACAGCGTAGTAGTAAAAGATTGAGCATCCTACATCGATCAAATCAAGGAGACGACCGCCCGTATATACACACACGTGTACGTACGTACGTACGTACGTACTGCACTGCGAACCGGTTAGCGCTGCGCATGCGCATTATTCCTCGTCAGCACGTGTGTTCCAACTTGCCGCCGAGAAAGCTGTGTGCGTTGCGCGAGGTATGTCTTCCAGTGCTGGTCAGAGCAAAGCCGGCGCCTTCCGGGACAAAGAAAAGCCGCATGACGTGAGAGTCAGCAACATAACGGCCGCCAAGGGTAAGTAGTGCGTTGGTACATATATTTGGAGGAATGGACTGCCTTTTTCGCCTCGTTCAGCTGTAGCTGATGCCATCAGAACAAGTCTAGGGCCCAGAGGCATGGACAAAATGGTGATGTTTGCTTTTCCCTTGCCCTTCTAATGCTGTGTTACACATTGCATTACATCGTATGTGTCTGGTGTGTATGTACGTACAGATACAGAGCAGTAGTGGGGATGTGACTATCACAAACGACGGAGCCACCATCCTGAAACAGATGCAGGTTCTTCATCCAGTGGCCAGAATGGTAAGTCGGTCAATAGGTCAATCTCTCTCCTCAGGTGGGTCGGTCACGTGTGTTGGCCTCCGTCACTAGGGGGAAGGGGTCAGGTATCGTCACATTATATTCCTGTCAGATTGGAATGCTTACCCTATACCGCAGCATTTTACACTTCTCGCTCATGGTTGTACAGTGGAACCCCTATAATCTGGATGCAAATGGGGCCTAAAACAGTTAGTGGTGGCTTCGTTTCAGGGATCATAATAAGTTAAAGAAAAGGGGAGAGGTGTCCTCATTTCAGGGGTGTCCTTGGAGAGGGGTTCCACTGTAGTGATTCACTGTTGTTCCCTGCTCCTGACCGTAGCTGGTGGAGCTGTCCAAGGCACAGGACATTGAGGCAGGAGATGGTACCACCACGGTCGTCGTCATTGCTGGCAGTCTCCTCTCTGCCTGCCACAAGCTGCTCGAGAAAGGTGCGCTCAGTTAGTATGACCAGTGAGGAGGTTTGGTCAACACCTCAGTGGTAAATGCCCGTACAAATCACTCGGTGATTGCACAGTGAAACCTGAAAACAGTAGACTCGGAATAAAGGGAATGTTCCCATGTGTCCCTCTTTTGGGAGGCTCTACAGTATCTCAGTCGAGTATTTGCCAACTACTGTACTCCTGGTTTACTTCTGTGGCAGTCATAAGTTGTTCAACTTAAACCTCCTTTCTCTCACATGTTGTGTGTGTGTTGTGTAGGTATCCATCCGACCACAATCTCCGACTCCATCCAGCTGGCCACTGAGAGGGCAGTGGAGGTCCTGACGGCCATGTCGTCTCCTCTCTCTCTCAGCGACAGAGAGTCACTCCTCAAGAGTGCCACCACCTCCCTTAACTCCAAGGTCTGTCAGACTCTTTGCGGTGTGGACACACTGTGTGGAACAGTCACACATTTTCTCTTCCGTCTGGCATTGTATCATAGCTGTAGGATTTCGTTACCACAACAAATGCTTGCAACACAACACATTTTTGGCGAGTGGGTGCAAACGTTCACATCAAACATCCCAGTATGTGAGGTACCCATTCATACGTATAGAAAAATCATGTACTCAAAACGACTAGGTACAGGCTCGCTTCGCTCGCCAATGCAGCGATTTCGAGGAAGAAAAGTGAAACAGTGTTAGTATAAGCTGATGAATACAGTTCATGCACATTTGCAGCTGTAAACTGCAGGGAGAGTCTTGATAAACTGGTAATTGGGTGTGCATATGTGCCTGTGTGTGTGTGTGTGTAGGTTGTGTCGCAGTACTCCAGCCAGCTAGCTCCCATCGCCGTGGATGCAGTCATGAGAGTGGTGGACCCAGCCAAGGACACCAACGTCAATCTCAAAGACATTAAGATTGTCAAGAAACTTGGGTATGGAGCTAGGCACTTTGGTATATATGCCTTTTACACAACACGTGTTTTGCTTCTCTACTCTCTACATACATGGCTCAGTCTGTTGGCTAGTGTGCGTGTTTTATTTACGTACTTCTCTTACTCCACTTCTCCCATCTATATACTCCCCTCTCCAACCTCTCCACCCTCCTTCTCTCCCCTCCCTCTCTCCCTTCCTCCCCTCCCTCCCTCTCTCACTTCCCTGGTACACAGAGGTACAGTGGAGGACACAGAGCTGGTGGAGGGGTTGGTACTGGACCAGAAGGCATCCCATCTGGCTGGTGGGATCACACAGGTCGAGAAGGCCAAGATTGGACTCATTCAGTTCTGCATCTCTCCTCCAAAGACAGATGTAAATGAACAGAACAACACGTGTGATACAATGCTGGTAGTGGCATTTTGGCTGTACTTTAGAATTAGTTTACTATGGCAGCGGTTTGGCTCTGATGACTATGTATGTGTAGTGTCTTTTCGACTGGTGTTTGCGATGTGTCAAGTACAGTGGTCTTAATTCCTATCTCCCACTCTCTTTTCCTCTTTGATCTATTCTCCCTCCCTTCCTCTCTCTCTCTACTCTCCCTCCCTCTCTCCCTCCCTCTGTCCAGATGGAGAACCAGGTGATAGTGTCAGACTACTCTCAGATGGACCGCATACTGCGAGAGGAGAGACAGTACATTCTCGACATCTGCAAGAAGATCAAGAAGGCTGGTTGCAACGTTCTGCTCATCCAGAAGTCTATCCTCAGGTGTCTGCCTTTCTGTCTAGTGTATCTGTACAACTCAGCCCCGGTCTTGCTCAGTTACATACAGACCGTTTACCATGTAATGTAATAGGAAACTTTAATGGTGGAAGGTATCGTATTTTTAGGCCCATCAGAGGCAGGGCCCGTATTATGTACAGCAGATAAGCAACAAGCAATTCTGTCGACAATTGTACGTACTGCGAATTGCAGGCAGTTTTTCCTTCCAACGATTCTGTTGGTCTATAAAAACCAAAGAGCTTCATCGACACTGTTGCATATGAGACCAAAACGGTTTACTAGTAAGTGGAAGTGTGTGTGTATGATACAAGCTATTGTAAACAAATGCACTTTGACTCCCAGTGTGTTGTGTTGTATTGCAGGGATGCAGTGAATGAGATGGCTCTCCATTTCCTGGCCAAGATGAAAATCCTGGTGGTTAGAGACATTGAGAGAGAGGACATTGAGTTTGTCTGCAAGGTACGTAACTGCTCCACACCAAAGTTGTTTTACCTCCTGATCTAAGTATTGTATAATTATAGTCATTCTTTGGTTGTTTTACTATGTGAGCAGAAGTTAACCATGTGCATCGAACTGGCTAGTGAACATAGATCCTCCATTTGATCTGAGCTACTGATGTCATATAATTGATTTTTTCCTCTCTCTCCTCCGCTGCGGCCTCAGACTCTAGGCTGCCGCCCCATTGCCAGTTTGGACCACTTCCTCCCGGAGCACCTAGGGACCGCCGGCCTCGTGGAGGAGGTTCCCACGGGAACCAGCAAGATCGTCAAGGTCAGTACCCTATTGAGAGCCCCTCCACCATACAGTACCGGTCAAAAATAAAAGTCAACGTACAGTACCGTACATAGACAATACTTCAACTGTACTATTATAACAGTACTCGAACGGTACTAACAACAGTACAGTAACTGTAGCTTAGCGAACCGACGTTGCAGTACTCACAAGCGAGAGGTGCCGTACTCGCGACAGTAATCAGTAGCCGGGCGCTTAGCGGGTGCATGTACATAATAACCTGCCTGCTCTGGGCCGGAGACTGCCGACTGGCAAACCGACTACGATGGACGGTCAAGCGAGCGAGCGTGGGAGACGGAGAGTGCGTCAATATTACTAGTAGGTGAGAGAGTACACCGGCAGAAGAAGGCGGGGCTAACGAAAGACAACAGAGCGAGCAGAGAGAGCTCCGTGAGGCTGCCCCTGGGGCTCGGTAATCGCTCTTTTTCACCCGTTATCTAACGTGTAGCCTCGCACGTGTATATACCATACTCGAACATTACTTGAACAGTACCAAGAGGGTATATACTTGAACAGTACCAAGAGGGTATATACTTGAACAGTACCAAGAGGGTATATACTTGAACAGTACCAAGAGGGTATATACTTGAACAGTACCAAGAGGGTATATACTTGAACAGTACCAAGAGGGTATATACTTGAACAGTACCAAAAGGGTACTTGAACAGTACCAAGAGGGTATATACTTGAACAGTACCAAGAGGGTATATACTTGAACAGTACCAAGAGGGTATATACTTGAACAGTACCAAGAGGGTACTTGAACAGTACCAAGAGGGTATATACTTGAACAGTACCAAGAGGGTATATACTTGAACAGTACCAAGAGGGTATATACTTGAACAGTACCAAGAGGGTATATACTTGAACAGTACCGCAACAGTACTTATAGTCTGGTACGTTAACCTTTTTTTGCCGGTACTGTATGTACCTAAGTGTTTGCTGTACAATCAATGTACGTACATGTAGTGGAACCCCAGGTTTTGTTGGCCAACACAATGCACCTTTGGGGTAGAGAGTTTGTAGAATGTGTGAGTCAAGCTTGGAGCCCTATTGTAAACAGTAAATTTATGCTTTCCGTTGCTACTTCGGACAGCTCGTACAAGTGAGGTGTATTGTAAGTACACACGAGTACAAAATGACATCACATCCTCCGTTCCTTCGTGCATATTAGTTTGATGTGCAGGTACATACAGCTGCTGTGTATACATAGTGCATTTGGTGTCTGCTATTGTGTGTCTCCAGATTACAGGGGTTCCGTCCACGGCCCGCACAGTGTCAGTTGTGGTGCGTGGCTCCAATAAGCTGGTGCTGGAGGAGGCCGACCGCTCCCTCCATGATGCCCTCTGTGTCATCAGGTGCCTCGTCAAAAACAGGTTCGGTATGCCATTCATGCTTCCCTTTATACCCTAGAACAAACAACAACACTTTCTCCTCATCCACAAGTGTTAAAACATTTGTTTTTTCTAAAATACTACTATAGAACTAGTATAACTGTGGCTAAAGTGTGTACTGTACGATGCACCACATGTGTACGTTGCTATGGATCTAAGTGTTTACCGTACGATGATGTAAGTATGTACACGTACACTGCTTAGTGGGAATTGATTCAGTGATAGTGTGTCTAGTACTGCTGAACTTCTATATTCACTCATTGTGGCCTTTACATACTAATTTACATGTGCAGCATTTATAGTCTGTTTGTCCGACATTTCACAACTTTCTGCATTTAAATAAGAATGACCCCGTGATTAAAATGACCAGGTTTTAATGCATACACTGCAGGGCTCTGATAGCCGGAGGAGGTGCACCTGAGATCGAGGTGTCCCAGCAGCTGATGGCCTACTCGCAGGGTCTGACTGGGATGGAGTCTTACTGTGTCAGGGGTTTTGCAGAGGCAATGGAGATCATTCCCTACACGCTGGCCGAGAACGCCGGACTCAACCCCATCGCCGTCGTGACTGAACTGAGGAACAGACACGCCAAGGGAGAGAAGAATGCTGGCATCAACGTCAGGAAGGTCAGTGCTGCACGTAGGTTTGAAGTTGGGGGTTGTCATTAGACGGAACTGGTTGGAAGATTAGCCTCGTTCTCTGCTACTACTTGTACGCGTACGCAGTGTGATTGTTGCGCATGTAGGACAGTTGGAGTGAAAATTTGGAATTCGTGCCTAGGGCTATTGATTTGATTACATTATGCACATTTGATGTGTGCCGATACCTTTATAGTTTATAGTGTTCAGATGTGTGCTCCGAATATGTCTACACGTGTATGGTGATAGAGCAGTGATGAGTTCTGCTAATCGTCCGTGTTTCTGACATGATACTGTGTGATCTCCCACAGCAGACACTGAGCTCACACCAACACCGTTTTCTCATTCGCTCTAAAACGGCCATCTTCCCTTGTAATAATTCCTGAAGTCGTATATATGTAATTTCTAAGCTTGACTGGTAAGCTGAAGAGGTAAGAAAACTGTTCGGTCGTCCACACGATCAGTGTGACTGAACTTGACTTTGCACGTACATGTATGGATTAGTTGGCAACTGCTCAACATGCACCATTCACATTCCAATCGCTTTGTATAGTAAGGCCGAACCATAAAATTGTGGAGTACAGTATGCGTCCTTCCGTGAACACTCGGTTCAAAATATATGGGAGCACAACGGAGGACTTCGCAAAGGGTGTGAACGGAGGTCAAATGTGGCACATGCATACTTGAACGTGAAAGGTCGTACATTGGAAGTTTTTTCTCATACTGTAGGTCAAAACTTGATTGCCCAGTGCTGGTGGAAAATGGCCTTCCCAAATTTCCCTTGTTACGACTAAGTTTTGAGTCACAAAATTTTTGTTGGTTATTCAATGCAAGAAACAACATTTTGAAACTTCTCCCATACTTTTCGGTTTTCTTGCGGCTGCAAGTTAAACAGACAATTGTGTACACGATGTGCCCATGGAATGAAGCAATGATGAGTTCTGCTAATGGTCCGTGTTTCTGACATGTACTGTATGATCTCCCACAGCAGACACTGAGCTCACATCAACACAAGGAATCTATTATCCTCTGCTCCCAAACTTTGTTGTCCAACTCCCTATTGAATGTATATACACTCTCAACAATGTCCCTCAGTGTTGTCTTTATATACTCCCAGGGAACCATCACAGACATGCTGGAGGAGAACGTGGTGCAGCCTCTCCTGGTGTCCACCTCAGCCATCAAACTGGCAGCTGAGACTGTTAGGAGTATCATGAAAGTGGACGACATCGTAAGCTGAATAAATACTCACTCCCAATGCGTTTGTTCTCCTTACGTATCGTTTGCTGCAGATCAATGCTCGGTGAAATAGTGTAGGTGCTGTAGAATCCTTCAGCCAAGAACTCTGTTGTTTAGCACGTTTGTATAATTATATGTGCTGTATATACCACTGTACGTTATTATCTAACATGCTATACTATTATAGTGAAGGAATGTTCCGTGTTTATCGCAAGCAAGCTAATAGGACTGTGACTGTGCACGTGTCTGTGATGACTATATAACTGGGGAAGTTGTTGGGGGTGTCCAAATGTTTTTTGGGCCTAGTTTATTAGCCTAAACAGTGGTGTACACAGCAGTTTCCGTTTCTCTAGATTTGTTTTTTGCTTCTTGTTTCCTACATTCTATGTATATACTACCTGGTATTATAACCACACCTGCTCCAAAGGATCTACAACGCATTTTCCGCAATCACATGCACGTAAACTTGCATAAGTAATGCTGGAATATTGCTGAATTAGTGACTGTTTGGTGTGCGCATTACTACAAAATTGGTCTTACAAGTGGTTTAAACATGCGGAGTGTATGTATGATGTATGTTCAGTTATCTGTTACAAATTGACGGAGCTGGAGGAGTCCAGCGGATGTCCAGAGAAGCTCAAATCCTCATAGTCACTCTTGTCGGTGCAGACTCCTAGCTTCAGTGGTGACTCCTTTATCCACACACACAACAGCACGATAAAGTAGGCTAGTGGTGTTAGAATGAAGATTCCACTTATGACAATGCCAGCAACAGGAGCCGTGTTGTATCGGTCAAATGAGAGCGCGTAGGTCATGAACCCAGCAATGAATCCGATGGCCGAGAGCCACAGCAAGATTTCAACGTTGTTGTAGATGTCATACTGTTTCTTGTAGGGACGTAGTGTTACTATACCAGCTATAACGGCGATGAGAAAGAGTGCGAATGTTGGAAAGACGATGTCATCGTGACATACGGCATACCAACCTGATCCTATTAACCTCAGGAGGGGGTAAACGGCAGAGAAATACCTACACTCCCACCCGCCGTCAGTTCTGTCCCGATAGTTACCCTGAAAACACTCCATGAATGTCCTCACCCCTGGGCTGTTGAGGTGAAATCTGTTGAGCAATCTCTGGAACCGTTTCATGGGGTAGAGAACGAGGAATAGTGGGAACAGTAGCCCTATTCCAATTACCGTTACAGCGATAATGGCTAAGGGCCTATGACTGGGACCAAAAAGCTCAACGGTTGAATCATAGTAGAGAAAGAGCCCTACTCGAGAGCCGTGTATATCCACAATGTGTTCGAATACCAGGAGGTCTACGGAGGTGTACATGAACTTCATGTAGGACAGGAGAATGAAAGTTGCAAACGCGTCGATGATGGAGCTTCTGATGTGCCATTGTCGTCGCGTCCGCGCAGCGCACCAAAGGCATGGCTTCAACAGCCTGACGACCGGTCTGTATCCTTTGTCGTGCGCCGTCACTAGAACGTAGAAGAAAACTAGCAGCAGCAGCGGGTAAGCAGCAGACAGGTAGTCGAGAGCGATCACTTGCAGTGTGTTTAGCGGGAGGCAGATCGGAGGGACGATCGCTCGAAAAAAGTCCAAGTTCCATACTCCGTAGAGCGTGGCGATGAAGTCAAAGAAGATCATGACGGTGGTGCCCCGCGTGTACTGCCTGAGAACTCGTAGACTCACCGGTAGCGAGTAGGTTTGACACAACAATATGACCAGGTTGTAGCGAGGAGACGTGAAAGAGATGTGAAACAACACCACGGCCGCCAAGAACAGCGTCGGAGGGAGAAGCGCAGCCAGTAGATATGCGAAAATGTTACCAACCAATCCTGTGCTGCATCGGTAGCACTTGAGATCGTAGGAGTAGGCAGATACGTAGTGTTCAGACTTGCACGCTCCGCACAGTCTCCCCTCGCGGTTCAGGTACCCGCATAATTGCTCGTCTTGCTCGGTGATGTTCGGCGCCACTCTCACGTAGAGTCCGGCCCCTCCCTCCGTGGCCGTCCCGTGGTTCTGACCGTACAAGCAGCTACCGACCACAGCCTCCGTCGGATCTCTGCTCGAGTCGAAGCTAGTGAGACAGAACGAGCTCAGAATGCCGACCTCTCCCGTCTCGTTGTTGCAGGTGATGACGTTGACGAGATGGCTCCCACAAGTGCACCAGCCTTCCTCCGAGCGGTAGAGCCACGTCGGACACGTTTCATTGCTGCAGTAGCAAAGAGGTGGAAGACTGGAGGCTAGAATAACGGTAAGTAGTGATGGTAGGTGTTTCCTCATTGTCGACTAAGCCCAATTCTACTTGTTTGACGCGAAATAATCAGCTAAGAACGCCACTGCACTGATAATTGAGGAACGCCCCCGGCAGTAAGCTTGTCGTGCACGCTTCGACGCAGTAAATAAAGTATGCCAAACTCGAACTGTAGTAAAAGTATTGAGGATAGTTTGTTTGTCTCATTTTTTCACTCATGTGCCTAATCAAAAATGCAAAATCGTTAACATCCTTACTGGGGATTGGTAAAAGGACAACGAAGAAGGTGAGATATTTAGTAAAGCAAGATAGACTATTCCATATTCCAAGTGTAGTTGAAATACCATGGACAGTTGGTTTGCCTTCACTCTGTGCTTACCAAAAAAGCAAAATCCCTGACACTGTATTTTGGGGGAAGGGGGGAAGGGTAGGTGAGGGGAGAATTTGTAATGGTACAGCAAAATTAGAATGGGTGGGTTGAGATAGACAGTGGTTGGTCTCTTTTTCGCTCATGCGCCTCCTTATTTTGGGGTTGGGAAAGTGAGATGGGGATAGAAGCAGCGAGATAGAGTACATACATTACTATTCCATACTAAAACTGTAGTCAAAGTATTGGTTTGTCTCATTTTTACTCATGTGTCTAATAAAAAAATGCAAAATCATTAACACCCTTATTGAGGACAGTGAAAAAGGTGAGCTAGGGATTAGTAAAGCGAGATAGGGATAGGGGCAGCAAGATACTGTACCTTACCAAATAGCTGGTTTGTCCCTTTTTTACTCATGTGCCTAATCAAAAATGCAAAATCCTTAACACTTTTGGGGTTTGGTCTGCGAAAAAGAGGCGAGATAGGGATTAGTAAAGTGAAATATGGATAGGGGCAGCGAGATACTGTATGTTACTATTCCATACTCCAACTTTAGGCAAAGTCTTAGGCATAGTTGGTTTGCCTCTTCTTCACTCATCTGCCTAATCAAAAATGCAAAATCATTAACACCCTTGTGGTTGGGGTTTTGGGGTTTGGTCTATGAGATAAGAATGAGATGGGGATAGGTGTAGCAAATTAATATTGCATACTCTAAATGTATAGTTTGTTTGTCTCTTCTTCCAGTCCTTGTATCAGTTCTCTTCATAGCCTTTGAGTCGTGGAATTTAAATTTCTTGAAGCCTGTCATCCCACCATTTTGCATCAGTGAAAAAGTCAAAGGGATTCACGTACTAGCACTCACTCACTGTCTGCGGTTTATCCCATATTTCTTGTCATGGTCTTATTGGTGGTCATTGAGCTACATTCAAGGAACAATACCATAGTTCGTGTTGCAGTAAAGCCTTTCAGATTTGTTCTAAAGAAAACCAGCATTAAAGCTGTCACCGGTGATGCCGTTCTTCGTACCTTTGCAACATTCGTGTTTCTCTCGACCGCCAAAAACTTGTTCACTTTTTACGCTATGATTAGATTCTATCATATATTTAAAAGCATTGATGGTTCCCCCGAGTATGTGTCTTATGCATGATAGATGTATGATGTACAGGTCCACGGCCAGACTGGGACCCTGATATAGTGGCCAGTCTGGACGATCCTGACTCAAACTTTGACATTGACAACCAACTGGACGACGACTTTGTTCTACAGGTACTACGACCTTTAAAGGAATGATTCAGTACCGTGTACAAACGAGTTCTTTTGGCAGATCCCGCCATTGATTATCTCAGTCCCACTCACATCATGTTCATGATAATACCGTTGCTCCAGTGTCTATTTCTTGTATTCATCCCATCTTTACTTCTCATCATCTATCCTACAAGACTCTATAGATCACTCTCGCAATTTATAAGTGCCAGAAAGCAACTTGCAATTACCAGTTTTGTTGAATCTCTCAACGGTTGTTTTAAAGACGGTCTGAATGGCACTCGTGACTACAGGGCATATGCTGGACTTGTAATGTTGTTCCCTTTGTGGATACTAGTTGTTAGTTACTTACCTTTTTGCTCTGGATTATCACTCAAAATACGTTCATGCTATGTTTTCTCACTCTTATCATTGCTTATATCGTATAAAAGGCCATTCAAGTCAACCGTTACTAACGTGTCAGTAAGTTATTGTTTCATTGTGTTTGGATTGGGAAACGTTGTGGTCTATCTCTGGTATTACCAGGTTTCCGTCTCAAGTCTGGCCCTGGAGGTGGCTTTCTTCCTCACTGGTATCTCTGTCCTTGTCCCAGTGGTGGTCTGGACACTATACAAAGTCACCTGCTATGCTCTGAGAAGGATTTCCACCACATGCTAGTTGTAGAAACTCTGAAGCAACACTTTCAATTGACTTGAATTACCAGTTTCATGGTGAAGTATTGTGCATTTCTACTAGATATATAGTTTTCACTGCTGTTCATTTGTATCACTATATATAGGTTAGACGCGGAAGCGAGGTGTCTACGCTACATTGCAACCCGAGGGGCTGTGGAATGTTGGCGTCCCGAGCGCAGCGAGGGCGCTACCCACATGCCCCGAGGGTTGCAATGTTGCGTAGACAACCGAGCTTCCGCGTCTAACCGGTTTAGACCGGAGTATCTGATTGGTGTTTGCGCGTTCAAATGGGTAGCAACAAGCTAGCAACGCTGCGCCTCATTCCTCATTCCTTACCTTCGGATGGAATAAGACGCTTTTTTTTACGTGTGAGACTCCGAGGAGACAGCCCCCGCCCCCCGTTAAAAATCCTTTACGTCATCATAAAACGCCCTCATTGGTGGTGCGCGTTTGAAAGGGTTAGCAACGCACGGCAACGGCCCAATGTGTTTGTGTATCGCCAGAGCTGAAGAAGCCGACGCTTTTTTCGTGGAATATTGACGTGATTTCTGACTTTCGCGAGCTCCGGAGACTGTCCACAGACTTCTTGCAGGTGCACTACGCATTTTAAAAGAGCTACTTTGCCAGTCGCGCCTTCTACGCTTACATATACCGAACGCGGAATCGGCCGGTTTGCGCAGATAACGACTTTTGAGAATAGCCATTTTGTACGGGGAGTTTGCTGTAGACCACCTGCAAACGCCATTAGACACCTGAAACGAGGTGTCTATGAAAAATAAACCCCCCGCAATTCTGTAATCTGATTGGTCAATTGCGCGTGACTGCGGTCTAAACAATGTTATAT
This sequence comes from Geodia barretti, assembly GCA_030341885.1. Taxonomy (NCBI): domain Eukaryota; kingdom Metazoa; phylum Porifera; class Demospongiae; order Tetractinellida; family Geodiidae; genus Geodia; species Geodia barretti. The sequence continues at coordinate 3,683 of CASHTH010001493.1, read as the reverse complement.
AGCTACAGAGTTGGCAGAATAAAGTGACAGTTCATGCGCATTTGTTATTCATTCTCTATGGTGAGGATGAATATTACATGATCCCACGTATAAAACACCTATTATACTCTCCACACTTATTGGGCCCATGAGGCATTCCATCCATCATTGTCTCTATAATATACTGAAACATTATACTCAAGTGTTTCTAAATTAGAACGTCAGTTTGACAAAAACTTCTATAATAATTATTATGGCATACAATCAAGCAGAGATACACACGATATGGTATAACAGTTACTACACACAACTTCCTCTATTTTCTAACAGTTGAACAGGTTTTCTTATGCTGGGGCCAGTGCAGTTGTTGGCATTCCACACTGCAGTACAAGGCATCTCGACATTTACAGTGTTGCAAAAAGGACTTTGTCTTGCCACAATTGTAGCATTTGTAATCTTTCTTGGAGGTTTTAATGTCTGCCATTCTCTTGCTTTCAGTCCCTGTCGCTCTCTTGTGTTCAGGAGGGGAATGTGGTTTGGTTAGATCTAGTGAGGTTCTGATACAAGCCTCACTGTGTACTGGCTGCTCAAGTGTCTTGCAGACTTCACTGCAGTAGGACACCTGCTTGCACTTACAGGTGATAGTTGCTGGTTTCTTACACCTTTCACATTCATTGCCACTGTTCTTCCAAGGCGAGTGAGTTTTCGGTTTTCCTTGTGGGACTTGCGTCTCTTCTATTTCTGCACTTGAATCGGATGAGCGGACTTTCGTTGTAGTCATGTGATAAGACAATTTTTTGCAATTTTCGCTATGCCCAGGCCGTTCTAGTGTTTGACATGCCTTGCTGCAGTAGGACACCTGCTGGCATTGACAGACTATTGCTGCAGGTTTCTTACATCTTGCACACTGAGTGGTGTCTGAGGAGCTCTTTACATCTTTCTTAGCTTCATCTCTCTTTTCTTCTAAACATTTTGGATTATCATTGGTCAATTCATGAGACAAGGTGGCGTCGTTCTGCTTGCAAACGAGGCTGTGAAAGTTCCTATGCATTTCCTGGCATTCGCTGCTACAGTAGCTTGCTTTCAGACACTGCTCACATTTCAAAGGCACAGCAGAGGCTTGGCAGAAAGAGCAAACATCGTTTCTTCCTTGGCCCATCATTAAAACCTGCCTGGTAGGAAGATCTCCAGGCCGCCTTATTCCACTAGTAGCACCAAGGGCATTTATAAACTTTTTGAATTTTTGGTATGTTGAATTGGCAGGGTTTGGGTAGAGAGGAAACAGTATTGCATGGTCAAAATGTTCCCACAGCTTGTGTGCTTCAATTGCCCTTGTGACAATGTTCAAATCACTGCGAAATGGACAGCGGATGGTGGAAGAAAAATATTTGAAAACAGTTTTTAGAAACTCATATTCCGCATCATTCACCATTACATTACGTGAGAGGCCAAGAATGTTGATCAATTCTTGACCATAGGCCATTCTGTGAAATTCACTTAGTAAATGCTGTGGTTTTGTATCAAGGAAACAGTATGACACATCAAGAGCAGGAGAGGAAAAAACAGTGTTAAATCGTAAATTATGAACATACACAAGGGCATAAACATCAGGAGAATTCGCCAAACGCTTGCTTGGAAATGAAAAAGTGAAGAATTTATGTCCATCCAAAGCATGCTTAAATAACTCTGTGAATGACAGTTTTGCATTGCAAAGGGGATGATCTGACCTATTGTATGATGCCTGAAGGCTGCAAAATTTTTCCATTTCATCAGTGCCCAAGTGAAACTTTGGATGAATTATTGGATTAATGAAGTAGGTTGATTTCTCGTTTAAGATGAGACAGCCGTCACGCTTCACCACCACAGAAATTATGCGATTCTTCTTGAAAATTTTAATGTGTGTCTTGGATTCATCAATGGCATAAGGATAAGAAATGGTCAATTTTAAGTCACCACAGAGTAACTGAAGCTGGGTTTGTTGAAGGCATTTTGCATCCAACTTTGATTCCTTTATCACATTCATGAAGGCATCACTCATTGATATAACTGTTTCAAACGTGTCGGCATCCCCAACATGCTTTGCAATACATCCCAGTTTGCACACACCACCGTCACTTTCAGTTCTCAATGCTCTTTTCATAAACTCGTAGTCATGTGTAGGGGAACGCTCAAGGTGTTCCACCGGACCACAATACACTTCTTTTTGTACCAAATGTTGGTGCATTTCGACACGAAGAAGACTAAACTGGGCAAGGTAGTGTTTTGGCAAAAAGAACGTCAAATCCAATTTTGATTTAGAACAGGTGATTGAGTATGATTTCAGAATAGCCAAGTCCCCCAAGGAAGAAGCAAACTGTATTTCAAATGTAGGGGGATTGTATGGCTGCATATCAAAGCTGTCAATGTCTAAAGACAGAGATAATTGCTGGATGTAGGTATCAACTGACTGACCCCTACAGACCGGGCAGTCGTCCTCTGCCAGTGTGAGATGCATGTGGATGTCGTGCAGCAGTGACTGAGTTTGCAATTGAATGAGGTGAGGCTTCAAACAAACCTCCTTCTTAATTGAATCACAGAGTGGCTGTAGGAACTCGTGAACAGGAGTGCTAAACTGCACCCGTGTCAAAAATTTATGCAAGACACATAAGTAACTATCAAAAGATCCCGTGACATCTACCGATGACAAAATAGTATTTGAGCAACATAACTTAAGAAGCGACTCAACTGCATGTTGATATTCTTTGATACTCTCGGAAATCAGCAGATTAGAGGTAACATTCCTCCAAATTAAACTTGTGCTATATAATTGAAGAAGATTTGGATTTGGATCATGGTTTACAGCTGGTGCATAATGGCCATCATGACCAATGCAGTGAATACCAAGGAAAACAGGGAAAAGCTCAGGTAAAAAGCTGAAATTGTTTCCCAGGTAAGGATCCACGAATTCAGTGGAAAATGTCTCTGTGAACAACTTACCAGTTGGTTTCAAAAGGGGCAGGGCATTAAGCACTAAGGCAGGTGGGGAGACATGATCCATGAGATTGGAAGTGTATATTGCATCAAAACGCAGCATCTTAGTCCAAGAGAAACACAAGCTTATGCAGTCTTCCAAAACGAATCTAAATGATACAGTAGATGAATTTTTGATGGTATTGGCTGTAGCTTGCAGCCACATGGTAAACTGCTGGACACAGTTGGCTAAGAGAGGACTCGATTTGAACTCTGCATCACTTACAGGCAAGAGCTGTTTTTCAGCTCTACCTAAGTTAGCGTGCGTGTAAAGAAAGCTCAGAATAAAGCCCTTGTATGGAGTTAACTCATAATGAAGGGTGTATATTCCACCTGCATGCTCAAACAGTGTAGGATTAACAACTGTTTTGGAATTAGCTACCGGAATCCCAAGGACCGTCTCTGCCCACACAAAGCCGTCACGAAGATATTCCAAAAATTCTTTCTTAATTGTCGCAAATGTTTTAGTTGAATGTAAGAAAGAGACTTTTTGTAGCAGAACATCTAATTCCACGTATTTTTTCAAGCCCTCCTCTCTATTTTTACACCCTATCTTTTTCATGTGATAGAACTGGAAATGGTTTCTTTTTGACTTCATTTCCTCAATAGACATTGTAAAAGACTGCCATTTGCACCAAACCCCCTTCACTGCAGCAAAAGTAGCTGGGGAAGCGAATTCCACAAGCTTTCCCAGG
>CASHTH010001492.1:0-17594 GCA_030341885.1 Geodia barretti | reverse complement strand
ACATCTCAGAGAGAGAGGTCGTCTTTTTCGTATCACTAAAAAAGAGATCCAACGATTTGGAATCGCTGGCCCTCTCTTGGAACGATCGAGGACGAATTATCTCAGATCATCACCGGCGAATCGGATTTCGACGCCTTCGACGAGTTCGTCGCGCAGTGGAAGAGCATCGGCGGAGACCAGATAACGGAGGAGGTCGTCGCAGCGGGCACTTAATCCGGTTTAAAGGGCCGGCCCGGTGTGCCACCTCGCGTTCGCGGCCGGCTCCCCGTCGTTCTCCTGCTGCTTGGGCTGCGCCTTCCTGACGGGGAGGCGTCGCGGTTCGGCCCTGACAACCAAGCGCAGCAATCTCGATTACCACTTGATGCTCCTGCCGGGGACGCTGCTCCTTGTGGTGTTCTCGGTCATTCCGATGTTCGGAATCGTCATCGCGTTCCAGAAGTTCGTGCCCGCGAAGGGCTTCTTCTCTTCGTCGCGCGATGTCGGTGCTCGACAACATCCTGTTCATGTTCCAGATTCCGGACAGCAAGCAGGTATTCGTCAACACCGTCGTCATCGCGGTCGCGAAGATCGTCGTGAATCTGATCATTCCGCTGGTAGCGGCACTGCTGTTGAACGAGGTCAGACTGCGTTGGTACAAGCGGGCCGTGCAGACGGTGATCTACCTTCCGCACTTTCTCTCCTGGGTTGTGTTTGCGGCGATGATCGGCAACACGTTCTCTTACGACGGATTCGTCAACAACGCGCTGAGAGTATTCGACGTAGAACCGATATTGTTTCTCGCGAGCAATGTCTGGTTCAGGCCGATCATCGTATTGACCGACGCGTGGAAGTCCTTCGGATTCGGTACGGTGATCTATCTGGGCGCGCTGACCGCGATCGATCCGGCCCTCTATGAATCGGCCTCGATCGACGGCGCGAGACGGTTCCAGCAGTTGATGCTGATTACGCTGCCGGGCATCGTTTCGACCGTCGTTCTCATGATGACGCTCAGCCTGGGGAACATTCTCAATGCAGGATTCGAGCAGATCTTGAATCTGTACAACCCGCTGGTGTATTCCACCGGTGATATCATCGACACGTACGTCTATCGGGTGGGCCTTGTGGGGAGGCAGTACGGTATCGGTACGGCTGTCGGGCTGCTGAAGTCCGTAGTCAGTTTCTTTCTGATCTGGCTGTCGTACAGGCTCGCCTCCCGGTACGCGAACTACCGCATCTTTTGATCTGAAGGCCAGTTGCGGTGGCGGTCACATCGTCGAGTCGAATCGACAAGGCAGCGGACGCGATCATCATGGTCCTGGTGGGCTGCCTGGGCCTGCTGTGCTTGATTCCGATCTTGAACTCGCTGGCTCTTTCGCTGAGCGACAAGGCGATTGTGGAGCCGGGGGCCGTGTTTCTTGTACCGCGCAAGATCAACCTGACGTCGTACGGCATCATCCTTGAAGACAGGCAGTTCTTTCGATCGTTTCTCATCTCGATAGAGCGTGTCGTGCTGGGGGGAATTGTCAACTTCGTGATCACGTTGCTCATGGCGTACCCGCTTTCGAAGGAAAGGTCGGTCTTTCGGGCACGTGAGGTGTACATCTACCTGCTGCTGGTTACGATGCTCTTCAGTGGCGGGTTGATTCCCATTTACATGATCGTGAACGCGGTTGGCATTATGGATACCATCTGGGCTCTCGTGCTGCCGGGGGCCGTCCCGGTATTCAGCGTCATCATCATGATGAACTTCTTCAGGCAGGTGCCGAAAGGAGCTGGAAGAGGCGGCGACGGTCGATGGGGCGCGGCAGGCCACGATTCTCGTGAAGATCTACTTGCCGCTGTCGGTTCCATCGGTCGCGACGGTCACGTTGTTCTCGATGGTGGGGCATTGGAACGCGTTCTTCGACGGTCTGATCTACATGAATTCGCCGAGGAACTACCCGTTGCAGACCTACATTCAGACTCTCGTGCTCGGGCAACATGACTTCACCAGGCTCACCGTCGAAGAGATCAAGAGGATGTCGCAGACCTCTTCGAAGACACTGAACAACGCCAAGATCATCGTGTCGATGATTCCCATGATGCTGGTGTATCCCTTTCTGCAGCGGTACTTCGTCAAGGGTCTGGTGCTGGGGTCGGTGAAGGGATGATGGCAGCCGGTGGTGCATGACGTGGGCGGGAACGGAGTCGAGGGGGAAGGTGCTGTTACCGTGATTCCGGTGCCTGAGTCGGTGACCGGGTGCCGGAATTTCGAGGTGAGTTTGGGCGGCATGTGGAACTTCACGAGCGACGCACCGAAGCGGTTGTGCAAGACGGGGAACACCGAGGGGGCGGTCGCACGGGTGTTGGTTCCCGGGAATCTGGATTCACAAGGTATGCGGGTGATCGTGCCCATCGAACAGTATGGCGGTGCGTTCGACAGTCAGGACTGGTCGTGCGGCTCCATCCGGTGTGCGTACCACCGGAAGATCGCAATACCGGAGTGCTTCGAAGGCAAGCGCATCTTCCTTAAAATCGAAAAGGCCGCCGCGAAGACGGAAGTGTGGTTCGATGGGGAGTTGATCAAGACGCATGTCGGCGGTCACACCGAGTGGGACTGCGAGTTGACGAACCGGGCATTGCCGGGACAGACGCACGATCTGGCCTTGCACCTGGAAAACGAGAGCGGTGCACACGAAACGGAGTTTATCAACTATATGGCATCATAGGCAAGATCGCGCTGCTGGCGCTCCCCGATTACTACCTATCGTCCCTCCATTACGAGACGGATTTCGATGCGGACTATCGGCACGCGCGACTGACGATATGCGTCCGCGGCGTGTTCCCGCGACAGGAAGGAGCAGTATCGATCGCCGTGCGCGACGTCGACGGCTGCCGGGTATCGGAGGACCGTCAGATCGATCTCACCGATGGCGGCGGGCGGCACACGGCGTCCCTGTGGGTCAACAGCCCTCGACAGTGGACGGCCGAGACGCCATTTCTCTATGTCCTGAGGGCAGCGTTGATCGTCGGTGGGGTCGAGATGGAGACGATAGAGAGATCGGTCGGGTTCAGGAAGGTGGAAATCCAGGGCAACGAGATGTACGTCAACGGGCAGCGGGTGAAGTTGAGAGGCGTCAACTTCCTGGCCTACTACGCGTTGAGTGGCCTGTACGTTCCGGAGGAAGTCGAAGAGCGGTATCTGCGGGCGATGAAGGCGGGGAACGTGAACTACATACGCACGGCGCATTTTCCGCGGACCGCTCACTTTTACGATCTCTGTGACAAGCTCGGGTTCTATGTCGAGTCCGAGCACTCCGCGGTATGGAGCGTTCGAGCTCGCCGTAGGGACGCTGGGCGGAAAGAACGATTTCTCGCGCCCCTGAGGGAGATGATCGAACGCGACAAGAGCCACCCCTCGATCGTTTTCTGGTCCATCGGAAACGAGTGCGAGTGGGACGATCACTTTCAGCTCATGTACGAGTATGTGAGGAAGGCGGATCCGTCCCGGCCGGTCAAGGTGAGCTGGGGTACCGATGTCGTAGACCTGTACAGCGTCCACTACCCGTCCATTCATGAGAAAATGGGTGGGAGGAACAAGCCGGCTATCTACGATGAGTATTGCCATCTGCTGGACGGCAAAGGAGACAACCCTGCGCAGGTGAGATTCGATCCGGGTGTGAGGGATCACTTCGGTGTCCAGTTGCAGGCATACTGGGACAAGATATATCGTTCGGAAGGCGCTTTGGGCGGAGCCATCTGGAACGGCGTGGACACACAGCAGGAGGCGTGCCAGCGATTTTCCGGCAACGGATGCTGCTGGGGCATTCTGGATTCCTGGGGCAGGGAAAAGCCCGAATACTACAACATGAAGAAGGCCTACTCCCCGATAGTCTCCCGTGGAAGCAAGTACCTGAGATGCCCGGACGACGGCGAGCCGCTGCAGATCGACTTCGAGAATCGTTTGCTGCACACCGGGTTTGACTCGCTATCGATACAGGTAAACGTGAACGAGGGGAGGCTTGAGGAGCTGGAGTCGGAACTCCCACCGTTCGGGGTCGGGTGTCTGTCGATTCCGGGTCGAAACTGGAGGTTGGGAGACCAGATCGAGGTAAGCTTTCAGGGCGACTCCGTCGAGGAGGCGTTTCGGTTCGCGTTGGGCAAGCCGCGGTACCGATACCGGGAATCCGTGTACAACGCGGATGCGCCGTCCGTGGAGGCGACTCCCGTGTCCATTGACGTTTCGACGGGCGATCTCCTGTGCCGTTTCGATCGCTCCACCGGCGATCTGGGGGCCGCGTACTGGAAAGGGGAACGGGTGCTGTGTGGCGGTCCCTACCTCAACTGGGGGATCGCCGGTATGGCCCGGCTGCACACCCACCGAGTCACCGCAAGCAGAGGCGACCGGTTCGTGGTCGTGGCAATCGAGGCGGGTTCGAGAACGAGTACGTGCCAGCGTGCACGATCGAGGTCGAGGTGTACGCCGCGGGGTTGATACGGACGCGGTACCGCGTGGGTGACCGTGCGGATGGCGCCAGCGAGATCGGCATCGGCTATCGTGTCGACGACAGCGCGGACAGTCACCTCTTCAGGCGGGACGGCCGCTGGAGCTGCCATCCCGCGGATCACATCGGGCGCGACGAGGGGACGGCACGCAGATACCCGCCGGATCGACGTGTCTACGGCCAACAGCCGGAGTGGCCGTGGTCAGAGGATGAGATCGACTTCTACCTGTACGGCCGAATGGACGCCGGAGGCCGGGGAACCAACGACTTCCGTGGCAGCAAACACAATCTCCTGTATTCGGAGCTGCAGCTCACCGAGAGAGGAAGGACGGTGTGTTCTGTGGGGCGGGGCGATGAGAGCATCCGGCTCAGTCCCCTTCCGGGTGGGCTCGGCGTCCACCATTTTTTCAACAATCAGTGGGCGATCCCGCACGCGGCCCCGTGGGACGAGAAGGGCGGCAACGATGTATACAGGATGATGGAGCTGCCAGAAGGCGAGATGGCAGGGACGACCAATCTGTGTATCGGTGACCGTGACAGCATCGTCATGGAATATGTGGAGGGTGAGTGATGATTCCGTCGATCAGAGACATCGGAGGTGTGCGCACGCTCGTGGTCGACGGTGAACCGTTCGCCATTCTTGGGGCACAGTGCGACATCTGGCGCAGCACGCGACAGGACCAAAGGGTCGTGGAGTTCATCGAGGCCTATCGTGACATGAATGCCACGGCGATCAGTTTCGGTGTCCCTTGGGCCAAGATGGAGAGCGAAAGGGACCGGTACGACTTCTCGTTCCTGGACTGGTTCATCGAGCGCACGGAGGCGGCCGGGCTCAAGCTGGTCGTGAATCTGTTCAACAGCAACGTCTGCGGGAAGTGCGAGGAGCTGACTGAAGGGGAACGGTATCCGCAGTACACTCCGGACTACATCAAGAACGATCCCGCAGAATTCGGGCGCATAGTTCACAACGTAGACATCGAGTACCACCCGGGCGGTCCTCCGTTGTGCCCGAACGATCCCGCGACACTGGACCGCGAAGCGAGATATCTGCGGCGGGTGGCGATGCACCTGAGAGAGTCGGACCGCAATCGTACCGTGATCATGGTGCAGCTCAACAACGAGTATTTCTACCAGCAATGGGCAGAGTGCAAGGACAATACCCAGAAGCACGTGCGCTGTGTCTGCGAGTTCTGTGCGGCGAAGTACGATGCGGGAAGATACTCCACGGCCGAGGAGTTCATGTTCACCAGCTTCGCGGAGTATACCAGGACGCTCACGGATGCCTTCAAGGCGATCTATCCACTGCCTGTCTATGTCAACAGCCCGTGGTGGGCGCCGTATATAATCGACGTATTCCTGAACGGGTGCCCGAATCTCGACTTCGTCGGAATCGACGGCGTATACAGCGTCGTCGAGCCGAATCATCTGACGGTAGGTCAGCGTGGGAGGAATCTGGCCTTCGCCGCGGAGTCGCCGACGGAAGCGATCCCCACAAAACACTACCTGCCCATGTTGCCGTATTATACGGTGCTGAAGATGGGCGGCCTGGGAAACTTGCTGTGGGAGGCGCCGGATCCGGACACGGTCGTAAACGATAACGCGGCATTCGCGAGGTTCAAGCGTGCGCTGTACCCTATCAAGAACGCGATGATTCCTCTGATCGAGGCTCGGAATCGCAAACGGCTGATCGTTTGGTATTCGCAGAGCGCGAACATGGAAGTCGACACGGAGATCGACATCTTCGGCAACCGGGTGGAGCTGGAGGAGCCCGTTTCCTATGGCGGGAAGGGCACGGTGTTGATGGAAGGGAGTGCGGTGAGGACCGTAAGCGATGGGCCGTTCGACATCACCGTCGGGGGAGTGAAGCTGAACATCGCCGGTAGTCAGGCTGGCTTTGTCATACCGGCAAGCCGAGGGATCGATCGTCGGAACGGGTGGGGCTTCCATCGGCATCGCGGGAAGCGGCTCGGTCGCGGTGGAGGCCGGTCGTTTCGAGAGGCGACGGTGGGTCAGCGAAGGCCGGTTGTCGTTGGAGAATCGCAGGTTCCGCGTTGCACCGGGGCTGGTGCGGATTCAAGCATAGGTGGTCCTGATGGCAGCCGGGGTCCGCCCAGGTCACGAGGAGGGGCAGAAGCCATGATGGAGTATCACGGATACCGGGCGGCGGTGACCTTCGACGACGACGCCGGAATCTTCCACGGCGAGGTAATCGACACGCTCGACGTAATCACCTTTCAGGGGGAGTCCGTCATGGAGCTGCGACAAGCGTTCGCTGACTCCGTCGATGAGTACCTGACGGTCTGTGCTGAACGAGGCCGCACGCCTGACAAGCCGTTCTCCGGTCGAATCCCCCTCCGAGTCAGCGCGGCGGTGCACCGGGCAGCCACGGCGGCGGCTCGTACGGAAGGGAAGAGTCTCAACGCCTGGCTGGCCGAGACGGTCGAGCGGGCGGTGCAACGGACCACGTAGCCGGGAACTCTGGATCTGCCGTACTTGCGGCTCTCGGGGTGCATCCGACAGACTTCGCCGCGTGAAGAGCATGGAATACCCGCCGGAGGGAAGCACGCGGACCGATCGGAACACGGGTGTGCGCGTCCGCCAGGTCACCGACCACCCGTCGATCAGTCATCACCCGTTCTACTACCTGCCGGCGATGGACGACGCCATGCGGCACTTGGTGTTCGTCTCGCACCGCAGCGGACGGGCGGAGATCTTCGTGGAGCTGCAGGAGGACGGGACGCTGGTGCAGCTCACCGAGCACGAGGGTCTGGTGGAGTGGTCCGTCCACCCCTCGCACGACGGCCGCCACGTGTACTTCACCGACGTCAGCGGCGGCTGGCGGGTCGAGGTGGCCTCGCGTCGGGAGGAGCAGCTCTTCTCGTTCGACGACGGCCGCACCAGGATCGACGGCCACGTCGGAGCGGCCATGGGGACCACCACGGTCAGCCATGACGACCGCTGGTGGGCGGTGCCGGTGCGCTTCGGAGAGCGCTCTCGCATGCTGGTGGTCGATACGGGCAGCGGCGCCGCCGAGTACGTGCTGGAGGCGGACGGTATCGGCCACCCGGAGTTCCATCCCGACGACGCCGACTGGTTCCGCTACGCGGGCTCCTACCATGCGCGCATCTGGGTGGCGCGGCGGGACGGCAGCGAGAACCGGCTGGCCTACGAACGGGACGCCGCCGCCAAGGAGTGGATCGTGCACGAGACGTGGCGCCCGGGCACACGGGAGATCGTCACCACCCAGTGGCCGCACGGCATGATCGGCATCGACGTGGACACCCGTGAGGTGCGCCGCGTCTGTTCCTTCAACGCCTGGCACGCCGCCATCAGCCGCGACGGATCGAGGCTGGTGAGCGACACCACCTTCCCGGACAACGGGCTGATGCTGTTCGACGCCGCCGACGGGGTGGGCGAGCCGCAGCCGCTGTGCGCGTCCGAAGCCAGCAACGAGGGCGCGCACTGGGACACCGACCACTGCCCGTACGACGACGGCCCCACGACCGTGTACGCCCCGCAGCACACCCACCCGCACCCGGCCTTCTCCCCGGACGGCCGCCAAGTGGTGTTCACCAGCGACCGCGGCGGCTTCGCGCAGGTGTACGTCGCCGAGGTGCCTGCAGCGTCATAGCCCGTCGGCGCAGGCTTACGGCGGATCCGAGGACTTGCTCTCAAGCGGCGGTACGATGTCGCGGGACAGACCCAGCTCGGCCATGTCGTAGCGGTGCAGGAAGCCGTCCTCGGTCCCCGACGATCATGGTCGGGGAGCCGTTCCAGTCGACGACGATCGGCGCGCAAACTGTGGCATCCGAACAGCAGCGGGCGCCCGTCTTGTCGACCACCGCCGAGGCCGGTCCCCACACCGGCGCTTCGGGGGTGCCGGTGTTGTCGATCAGGACCACGCCGGCGCCGATGTTCGCTTCCTGCGTGAGCCGGTAGAGCTCGCGGTGGGTGGGGAGGAGCTTGCAGTGCGTGCCGATCAGCAGCTCCAGGAGTCCGTCGCCGTCCCAGTCGTACGCGAACAGCTTCGAACGGCCGATGAAGGTGAACTCCGGGAACGCGGTTGGGACCGCCGATGTACAGCGGGTCGCCGGACTCGGCGGGCACCCGGCCGAGCGGGCGGACCGCCTGCGGGCCCGCATCCGCATCGCGCGCGTACAGCGCGAGGTACCCATGCTCGTCCAGGGTGAGCAGCTCCGGCGCTCCGTCGCCGTTCCAGTCGGCCACGCTGGGACGCACGCGCCACGTGCCCACGAACGGTCGGCCCTCGCAGGTCATCGCCACCGGTTCACGCCACTGCAGCCCGGCCTCGCCTCGCTTCCCCGGAAGCAGCCAGTACTGGCCGGTGATGCAGCCCAGGATCAGATCCGGCACCCCCGGCTGCGACCACTCGGCCGCCGTCGGGCCCACGTACCCCCAGGTCAGCTCCTCCGGCCCCTGCACCGAGCCTGAGGGACCGGCCACGAGCCGAAACGGCTTGCCGCCGGCCGTGATGACGGTCGGCGGTGCGAATTCCGGAGCGCCGTCCGTGGCGGTGTCGCGGAGGTGGAGGATCTCGCCGCTGGCGTTGCCGCAGTACAGGTCCAGGCGGCCCGTCGACGAGCGCACCGGTGTGGGGACGGCCAGGACGCCGGCCTTGATGACGTCGCGCTCCTGCCGCAGCCGGACCGGCTGGGCGAACGCGACGCCGTCGTTGACGGCCACGTAGAGGTAGCCGTCCTCCATCGTGCAGAGCAGATCCGGGTACCCGTTGCGGTCAGGTCGTACGCGCCGATGCTGGCGATGCAGCCGGGAAAGCCCAGGGGCCGTCCGTCCTGCGTCGCGATGCCGCAGGGCTCGAGTCTGCCTGCTTCCAGCGTCGCCACCGGCCCCTGTGCTGCCACCGCCGCCGCGTCGAGCAGGTAGTCGTACAGACCGCCGCGGAAGTCGGCCACGAACAGATGCGTTTCCCCGTCGGCGAAGGGTCGTACCAGCAGCGGGGACGCGCGGCCGTCCACGAGCACGGGCGATGCCGGGTCGCCGGCGTGGACCGTCTGCAGTCGATGGTAGCGCGGATCAGGCCCGCCCTCGTTGCGGGCAACGTAGACCCGGCCCGTCACGTCTCGTCCCCTCCAGACGCCGTCGAGATAGCGGACGCGCAGGTCCTCCGGGAACGGCAGGTCCGGGTTCCACTGCGCGGGCACGGGTTGCGTCTGCCTCCAGTCGTTGTCTCCGAGGAGCAGATGCGGAGCCGTCGTGCTGCCGCCCTCGGAAAGAAGCTGCACCGTGCCGAGTCCCTTGCTGGCCTCGGGCGCGGGAAACGATGCGCTCCCGGCCGGCCGGAAGGTCCAGGCTGCGTCGTACGACACGCGATAGCGGCGCAGGTCGCCGCTGGCGAACGACCACAACTCCAGCGGCGTGCCGTCGTCCGCGGTCCTGAGCGCGGCCACCCGCCGCTGCCCGCGCCGCTCCACCGACGACCATCCCAGGTTCTCGTCGATCGCGGCGTTGGCGGGCGGTCCGTAGCACGGCAGCCCGCGGTCGTCCCGGCCGCCCATCGTCCAGATGTCGGTGCCGACCATCAGGTCCAGGCGGTCGCCGCGCCGCAGGATGAGCGGCGGCGCGGTCCCGAGCCCGTAGCCGAGGTCGACCGGACCTCCGCTGCGATAACGCAGAAGCCGCTCGTTCATGGGTGCCTCCTGGGCGGGGTCTCCTCGTCCAGTATCTGCGGGCCTACCGGGGCGAGGCGCAGAATAGGATAGTGCGAGTTGAACAGCGCGCGGTCGCCGGTGTCGCGGACGACCTGCCATGCGTAGCGCATGAGGGCTGTCACCTGGTCCTGAAGGCCGGGATCGTCGATCAGGTTGTGCATCTCGTACGGATCGTCGTCGAGGTGGTAGAGCTCGTCGAAGTCGAAGCCGTTCCAGACCAGCTTCCACGGGCCGTCCCAGATGATCCGTTGCGTCAACCGGTAGCGGCCGCCGTGGTATTCGGCGAACCCGCGCGTGTATTCGCCGGCTTGGCGCTCGTCGGCGAGGACCGTCCCGAACGATCGCGAGTCCGGCGCGCCGATGGGCGCCAGCCCGGCCAGCTCCAGCCCGGCCAGCTCCAGCAGGGTCGGCGCCAGGTCGTGCAGGCCGACCCGCGCCTCGCTCACGACTCCCTCGCCGGCTCCTGGGCCTGAGATCACCAGCGGGATCTGATAGACCTCCTCGAACCCGCCGACGTTCTTGCAGTACAGCCCGTGCGAGCCGAGCAGCTCGCCGTGGTCGCTGGTCAGCACGACGAGCGTGTCGTCGAGCCGGCCGGCGGCGTCGACCAGTCGATGAGAGTCCCGAACTGGGCGTCGATCTCGGTGATCGACGCGTAGTAGCAGGCGGCGGCCTCGCGCCGCTGGCGGTCGGTCATGTCGCGCCAGGTCCTGCCCGCCTTGCGATAGATGCCCGGCTGACGCGCCAGGTCGTGGTGCACGTTGGGCTGCAGCGGGATGGCGTCCACGTCGTAGCGGGCGTAGGCGGCCTCGCCGGTGACGAACGGGTCGTGCGGCTCGGTCACGCTCACGAAGCAGCACCACGGATCGTCGCCGGCGACTCGCGTCGCGCAGGAAGTCGCGGGCGAGCGCCGTGGTGACGCCGACTCCCGCTGCTCGGGGGGCGTCGGTGACGCCGTAGAGCAGCGTACGGTCATAGCCAGGCGGGTGGTCGTTGGTCTTGCGCAGGCTGAAGGAGCCCGCGTCCTTGGCGGCGGCGCCCGCTGTCCGCTGCCGCTCCTGGAACAGCGGGCTCGCGGAGCCGCCGTCCACCTCCCAGCCGAATCGGCGCAGGTCGTTGCTGCGCTCCACGTGCCACTTGCCGAAGTAGCCGGTGCGGTAGCCGCCCGCCTGCAGCCGCTGCGCCCAGTGCGGATGTTCCGTGCGGAGATTGCACTGGTCGTCGTCCACGCAGTGGGTGACCTCCAGCACGCCGTGGGAGTGGGGGAGCAGCCCGGTCATCAGGCTGGCCCGCGCGGGCGAGCAGACCGCGTTGGGCGTGTATGCGCGCGGGAAGCGCACGCCCGCGCGCCGCAAGGCGGTCGAAGTGCGGGGTCAGGCAGGGATTGCCGGGATCCAGCACGCGCCCCTGCATCTGGTCGGTCATCAGGAACAGGATGTTCGGTCGGTCGGCGCTCATCTCTGGCAGGGTAGCGCGGTGCCGCGAAGGCGGCGAGCAGACATAATGGCCCGAGGAGGCGAGGATGCCACCGTCGAGCGAACGCCGGAGCCGCGGCAACCCCAACGTCGAGCCGCTGGCACAGGAGCACGTGATCGCCGCGCAGGTGCCGGATCACACCCGCTTCTTCTTTCACGACCCCAACCTGGCCCGCCTGCCGGATGGCAGGCTGATCATCGCCGCGCCGCAGTGGGGGAGGGCGCGAGACGCCGGACGCAGGCAACCCGGCACCTCCGCATCCTGGTGAGTGACGACGGCGGCGCGACCTGGGACGAGGCTCCTGCGCTGCCCTACGAGGAGGGGCGTCCGTTCGTCCTGGATGGCCGGCTCCTGATGTTCGTGCAGGAAGAGTCCCATCGGGACTTCCTGCTGGTGGGCAGCGACGACGGCGGGCGGAGCTGGAGCGATCCGGTCTGCCTCCTGCGCGGACCGCTCTGGAACATCTCGACCGCGATGCTGGAGCGTGACGGGGAGCTGCTGTGGGCGATGGACTACGACCTGCCGGACGGCATGTACGCCGGCAAGGTGATGGTCCGGTTCGACCGCCGCAGCTCGCCCTTCGACCCCGGCGGGTGGAGCATGTCTGGAGTGCTGGCGGCTCCCGAGATGCCGCAGGCTCTCATCGGCAGCGCACTTCACGGGGATGCGACAGCGGGCGCCGTGCCGGGTGCCAGGACGCGGCCGTTCGCCTGGCTGGAGCCCAACACCGTGGAGGTTGCCGATCACATTCGCGTGTTCGTCCGCTGTACGATCCGGTCGCAGGGCATGGCGCACGTGGCCGCCGCGCTGGAGTACGACGCCGCGGCCGGCCGGCTGCGGTTCGATCAGTTCGTGCCGTGGCCGGGCGGGCAGTGCAAGTTCTTCATCATCCACGACCGGCCGTCCGGCATGTACTGGATGCTCGGCAACCTGGTCACCAACTCGCGCGACTACCTGGGCTGGGGTGAGAGGATGGAGCAGGCACGCTACCGCCGCTCGGCCGGCGAGCGGCGCTGGCTGTTCCTGCATTACAGCATCGACTGCCTGAGCTGGTTCCCGGCCGGCTGCGTCGCCCGCTGCGCCGGACGACGTGCACCGCAGCTTCATGTATCCGAGCGCGGTGGTCGACGGCGACGATCTGGTGCTGCTGTCGCGCACCAGCCGCGACTCGCGCGACCAGCACGACGCCGACCTGTGCACGATCCATCGGGTGCGCGACTTCCGGAGCCTGGCGATGGACCTGCACGCCGGCGGTCTGCATCGATAGCCGAGCCCGAGGGAGCGGCCGGCATCGTCAGCGAGGCGTTACCGTATGGAAGCGCACTTGTACTCCTGTACGATAGGCGGCGAATGACCACCAAGGAACAGATTCACCAGTTGGTGAACGACTTGCCGGAGAGCGACTTGGAAACCGTAAAGCGCGTGTTGGAAGGGTTGTCGGCCTTGTCAGGGTCCAGCGCCGTGGAGACGGCTCTTGCGAGTGCGCCCATCGACGATGAGTCGGTGACGGACGAGGAAGCGCAAGCGATTGAAGAAGGCGAGCGCGACGTGGAAGCAGGTCGTGTCGTCACCGCCGACGAAGTCCAGGTGCGCCTCGGATTGTGACATACCGCTGACACGTACAGGATGTCGCCAGGACGGCGAGTCCTACTACGAGTCGGCGGTGCGGGACTCCTCGAGCGCGGCGAGGACGGTGGGGACGTAGCGCATCTGGCTGGAGAGGCGCTTGCCGAGGTCGCGGTGTCCTTCCAGGTCGGGCATGACGCCGATCGCGGGCAGGGCACGTTGCAGGCAGCGGCCGATCTCGGGGTCACCGGAGACGGCGAACGCGTCGGCCACACCTTCGATGATGATCTGGGTGCCGAAGACCTCGCCTTCCGCGATGCGCTGCATGGTCTTGCAGCTTCCGCCGATGAAGTGGCCGGTCTTGTCATGGAAGGTCTCGCGGACCAGCCAGCGTCCGCCGGCGAGGATGGCGCCGGCCACTTGCTCCTCCTGCGTGAGGTCGTAGTAGCGCTTCAGCCCCGACAGCAGGACGGTGACCATGAAGGCGATGTTGCCGCGGCAGTGTGGGTAGCCGCACCAGCAGTGGCCGGAGGTGAGCATCCGGGTCCAGCCGCCGGTGGCGTCCTGCTTCTCCAGGATGCGGCGGACGACGACGGCGGCGCCGTTGGCGGCACGGCGGTCGCCGGTGGCCGAGGCCAGCATGGTCAGGTGGATGAGGTGCCAGCCGGCCTCGCGCACGGCGCTGAACTCGTAGTGGTCCAGCCGCTCGGGTTGTAGGAGCCAGCCGGCGGATCGCAGCAGCGAGTCGCGGACCGCCTCGTCGCCGGTCAGCAGGAAGTGCAGCAGCGGGCCCTCGGCCCACATGTGCGAGGGGATGCCGCGCGTGCCGAGGACCTTGCTGCGGAAGTAGGGCGGCAGGTAGCCGCCCAGGTGGGCGGGCATGTGCATC
This sequence comes from Geodia barretti, assembly GCA_030341885.1. Classification (NCBI taxonomy): domain Eukaryota; kingdom Metazoa; phylum Porifera; class Demospongiae; order Tetractinellida; family Geodiidae; genus Geodia; species Geodia barretti. The sequence goes on along the minus strand of CASHTH010001492.1, from coordinate 3,510 downwards.
GGCTGCAGCCCCACGTGGAGTGGATCGTGGAAGGCGTTGACGGTGTCGACGTCGGCTAGATGCCGCGCCGCCTCGCTCCCCACGCGGCCCAGCCTGGGTCGCCGCCGCGCAGGAATTCCCAGTAGGCGCAATAGGGCGTGTCGTACTCGTTGTTGCCCCAGCTCCAGTCGCCCTCGCCGTACCAGTCGCCGAAGTTCATGTGACCGTAGGCGCGCCAGCGCTCGCGGTCCTCGTGGAACAGCGCAGCGCCTCGGCGGCGAACCGCTCGTAGCGCGGCTGCGGTGAGTCGTCCTTGGCGGCGAGTCGAGGCAGCGCCCCGGTCGCGTTGGCGTAGGCGACGCCGGCCGTGCCGCGACCGGCGCCTCCAGCCAGTCGAACAGGGGCGCGGTGGCGCCGCGGTCCGCCCGTCCGGCGGCAGGCCGAGCAGCAGCTCCGTGGTCAGCGCCATGCCCTCGCGCAGCAGGTAGCGTCCGTCCTGCAGCCAGCGGTAGAGCCGCTGCCACGCCTCGTCGTCGCCGGGCAGCTCCTCGCCGGAGAGCTTCGGCAGCAGTTCCAGACGGGATGGCGTCGCCGCTGACGGTGATGCCTTTGGGATAGTTCTGCCAGAAGTTGCGGATGCCGGCGACGAGCGTGTGGCCGGTGGCCGAGCTCACGCGGGCGTGGCCGGCAGTGCGTCCATCGCGGCGCTGCCGCCCGGCGGCGGTGATGATCTCATGGGCCAGGTCGTGCTCGTGGCGCAGGGTCCAGGGGTGGTCGCCCGAGATTTCGAACCGCTCGCCGGCCAGCTCCACGGCGGCGGCCGCGAGCGGGACCTCCAGCACGCAGGAGCGGACGCCCAGCAGGGCGCGCTCCTCGTCCACGCCGGGCTCGAACACGGGATCGGCGCCCGGATCCGCGCACAGCACCACCAGCCGGTGGTCAATCTTCACGAACGGCTGCTCCGCGTAGACGTGTATACGGAGCTCGCTGCACAGGCGAGCGTGTCCGGCCGCGTCCCGGTGGAGCGCGTCGCAGCGCACCGTGGTGCGCAGTGGTCCGGCGTGCTCGACGGATGCCGAGCTCGCGGCGGCCTCGAGCAGCGTGCCGTCGGCCAATTCCACGCGCAGCGCCCGGGTCAGGGGGCCCCCGGCGAGCCGGGAGTCGCCGGCCGGCGGCTCGACGAGGATCCAGTGCTCGGCACGCGGCTGCACCGACACCCGCAGTGTCCGGCTCGCCACGACGACGGTGTCGTCGTCGTGTTGCTCGACGCGGAGCGCTCCGTCTGGGAGCGATGCTTCCGCGGCGCTCAGCAGGACATGGCAGTCCGCGCGGCCGCCGGGCTGGAGCGAGGGAGGCACGGCGGCGTCGACCAGCACCCAGCGGGCCGAGCCGTCGGGCCAGCGGCTGTGGATGCGCGTCTGAGCCGGCAAGGTGTCGTCAGCGCCGTCGCCCCACACGAGCCGGGCGTCGCCGGCCGACGGGAGCGCGCCGCGCCGCACGGGCACGCCGAAGGTGAGCGGCAGCCCGCCCAGGGACGAGCCGCCGCCGGTGTCGCACAGCTCCACGTCGGCCTCGACTCGGGTCTCCGCGTTCGGCGCATCCGGCTCGGGCCGGCGCGTGCTGAACTCGCAGGCCGACTCGGTGGTCTGACCGTCCTGCTCGGTCGCCACCAGCCGTGCGGTGCAGGTCCGGTCGAGCGGAAGCTCGGGAAGCGCGATCGCATGCAGGGTGGACGGACCGTCCGGGGCGGACTCCGTCACCGTTGCCCCGGTCTCGTCACGGACGGACACGGCGACCGACGACGGCGGGAAGGTCAGGCAGTGGACGGTGGCGGCAGCGGCATCGCCGGAGGCGTCGACCTCCACGTGCAGGCGCTCGATGGCCGGCGCGAACGAGCTGGGCTCGGGCGCCTGCGCGAGCAGCACGAAGCGCTCGATCCGGCACGCTCCGCGCCCCGCGCTCGCGAACTGGATCCACTTGACCCGGTCGTCGAAGACGATCGGCCGGTCGATGACGATGAGGTGGCGGCGGTTGTCGTGGCGCCGCGGCTCCACCCGTCCCACCTCCTCGGAGCCCAGGCTGAGCTCCAGCGGGAACTCCTCGCCTGCCTGATCGTAGATAAGGGCTCCCAGGTAGTAGGTGCCGGGCAGCTTCGGGTTGCGGGGCGGCACGCGGAAGCGGTGGCGGACGGTGGTCGTGATGCCGGCCGCCGCCACCGCGGGCGGTCGATAGATGCTGTAGTTGGCGTAGCCGGTCAGCCCCAGGTCGGGGACCCAGCCGTCCATCGACTCGCTGTCGATCGCCGGCCAGGAGTGGTTGCCGGGCGCGGCCAGCAACGCCTCGATCCGGGACTCTTCGGCGACGTCGATATGGGCGATCGGCTCCATCGGCGCGCCGGCGCCTCAGGCGGGGATGTGGTCGGCGGCCGCGGCGTGCAGGAGCCAGAGCATGGCCGTGGTCAGCACGCCGGACGGAGGCACGACCCGGACGTCGTAGCCCGGCAGGTTGATGCTGGCGTCGCCGTAGCGCCAGTAGGCGTTGACGTGTATCTCGCCGGGGTGGGGGTAGATGGTCTCGATCTCCTTGCCGCCCAGGATCCATGCCGACCGCTCCACGGTCGCGCGGGCGGCGGGTAGCTCGTCGTCCGGGAAGGTGTAGTAGCCGTTGAAGATGAAGAAGTCGCCTGCCTGCAGGTCGGCCTTCTCGCCCCGCTCGGGGAAGATCAGCCGGAAGAAGCCGGGGTCGCCCGCCAGACCGCGCTGGGCGTGCAGGTTGTGGCCGATCGAGGCGCACCAGACCGAGTGCCCGGCCGCGCGGGTGGCGGCGGCGACGGCGCCGATCTCGGCGATCCGGCCCAGCTCGGTCGCGCGGATGCCGACCAGGCAGCGGAGCCACTCGGACAGCAGCTCGCGCCCCTTCTGACCCGCCGGCGACGGGACGATCGTGTACTCGCCGGGGTCGTGGAAGGCCTTGCCTTCGTGCTGCTGGTTGCGGTCCCTGCCGGTGGCGAGGCCACCACTCATCAGGAACACCGGCGCCTTGCCGAGCGACGCGCAGGCGTTGGCCAGCTCGATGCTCCAGAGCCACCCGGCGGAGATGTTGAGGACGCTGGCCAGGGGGCAGACGGTCGCATCGCCGTAGGGCAGCACCGGCGCGCTGCCCGCCGGCAGCCCGGTGTCGACGAACGCGGCCGCCTTCGGACGGAGCGGCGAGTGGGCGGAGCCGATCAGGGTGACGGCCACGCCGCGCTCGGCGAGACCGTCGAGCAGCGCCCCCTGCCGCTCGGTGGCGTTGTCCTGCGTGCCCGCAAGGACCACGTCTCCCGCGGAGACGGCGTCGTCCAGCTCCAGGTCCTCTCCGCCGGGGATCCCTTTCATCATCATGAGCCCGGAGGCGCGGTGCTGGAGCTCGCTGACGAATCCCTCCTCGTCGCTGAGGATCCACACCCGGTCGCCCGCGCAGGCGCGCTCGGCGGCCCGCGTGGCCGCGGCCGCGATCGATGAAAGCTGCTGCTCCAGGCCATGAGCCCGG
>CASHTH010001490.1:0-88598 GCA_030341885.1 Geodia barretti | reverse complement strand
TAATGATAGTTGGTTCGTCTCTTATTACGTTTATGTGCCTACAACAAATGCAAAATTGTTGACACCCTCAGCTAGGGGAGCAATGAATTTGGACGAGATAGGAATGGTTGCAGCGAGAAAAACTCTGTTACTATTCCATACTCCATCAGTAGTGAAAGTAGTAATGATAGTTGGTTTGTCTCTTATTACGTTCATGTGCCTACAACAAATGCAAAATTGTTGACACCCTCAGCTAGGGGAGCAACGAGGCTAGTAATCCTTTAGAGCTAGTAATCTTCCTCGTAATCTTACGAAGGTAACCGCGCGCATGCGCAGTATGAACAGCTACACAAAACGACCTCTGAACCGAGCCACTAATATGCATTCGCATGCGCACGTGGGTAGTGTTTGCTTGTACGTCAGGTTGTAATCTTCCTGTGTTTACTCTGTAGTCTTACAGTAGGCTAGTAATCCTTTAGAGCTAGTAATCTTCCTCGTAATCTTACGAAGGTAACCGCGCGCATGCGCAGTATGAACAGCTACACTTGGGCATGCGCAATAGAGCACATGTGCGCATGCTCATTAAGAACCATGTGCGCACGCGCAATAGGAATTGTATGCGCATGCCCGGTGATTCACGTGCGCCTGCGCAGTGAGCACCGCGAGCGCATGCGCACGTGAGCAACGTCATTGAGACTATATAGACTGCAGTTCATGGCAAGGAGAGGTCAGACCTCGTACAATGGCATCACAGGCTGAGATGTGAAACGTACAATGGCTTCACAGACTGTGCTGTAAACTGATGAGGATGGAGGGCCCCAGGGCGTTTTGGAAGGGCGCTGTAGGTGAGTGACATCTTCAAGACAGTTGGTGATCTAGTTTGACTGTCTGCAGCTCGAGTGTTGCCTCAGTTTGGAGTCACCTTGTTCACATATGAACTTTTCCTTTTTCTCGCTGCAACCATTCCTATCTCGTCCAAATTTCGTTGCTCCCCTAGCTGAGGGTGTCAACAATTTGTAGGCACATGAGAAGTTCATATGTCAACAAGGTGACTCCAAACTGAGGCAACACTCGAGCTGCAGACAGTAAAACTAGATCACCAACTGTCTTGAAGATGTCACTCACCTACAGCGCCCCTTCCAAAACGCCCTCGGGCCCTCCATCCTCATCAGTTCACAGCACAGTCTGCGAAGCCATTGTACGTTTCACAGCTCAGCCTGCGATGCCATTGTACGAGGTCTGACCTCTCCTTGCCATGACCTGCAGTCTAGTCTCAATGACGTTGCTCACTGCGCATGCGCTCGCGGTGCTCACGGCGCATGCGCACGTGTGGATCACCGAGCATGCGCACACAATACCTATTGCGCATGCGCACATGGTTCTCCTACATCTGCCCAGAAAATGTCGAAGATCAGCTGACCCCTTTGGGGATCTCTAGGTGGGCTGTGGGGGCAATGGAGATCGTATAGCCCGCCATAACGCGATTCGGGATGTACTGCTCAATGCTGCCCAGTCTGCTGCTCTGGCTCCCACAAAAGACACTCGTCCAGCCGACATCCTTCTCCCAAACTGGTGCCGTGGGCGTCCAGCTGCACTAGACGTCAGTGTTATATCGCCACTGCAGCAGCTAACTCTGGCTGAGGCTGCTTCTTCTCCTGGTCATGCCCTTAGTGTTGGCGTTCGAAGGAAGCTGACATCCAACCTTCCATCCTGTCGAGCGGCTGGTGTGGACTTCCTCCCTATTGTTGTGGAGACACTAGGAGGTTGGTGCCCTGATGCCATTGCTACCATCCGTTCAATAGGTCGAGCATTGGGTCAGCGGCTGAACTCTACCGATCCGATTGACATGACAAAGCATCTTTTCGGCCGTCTAGCAATAGCCCTATGGTGAGGCAATGCGGGCCTCTGGATGCACCGCCATCCATCCCTTCCCCCTTCAATCGACGGTCTAGTTCAATTGTTAATTGTTAATTTTTCTTTTTTCTTTGTTGTCTGTCGAATTTTCCTTGCTGTTTACTAATCATTTTTCCTGTTTCTTTTGCGTTGTATATATTTCACGTGTGTGATCGATCGATTGTATATACCGTGCGCGCTACGCATGCGCGGAAATAATTTACGTCATACTGCTGCGTGTGTGGAGTATGTCTCGTTTGGGAGTGCTGCTGTGGAGGGATCTGAGGGCTGCAGGCGGGCTCAGCCGCCGTCTCCACGACTCAGTCGGTCGCACAGCACCGCCTGCACTACCTCTGGAGCGTAGTGGTACGACACGATGACAAACAAACTGCACGTCTTTCACAATACACTCTTTACATCTCTCCAGAGGTTCCGGAGTCCTCTAACTATGGAATTAGACCTCTGTACATGGACGTTCAGGCCACCACTCGATTGGTTTGGGGCACTAATGCCGTAGGTTACTCTCATGTAGCGAGTGTGTTGTGCAGGACCCGAGAGTTCTGGACGCCATGCTGCCATACCTGACCTCTCTCTACGGCAACCCTCACTCCAGAACACACGCCTACGGCTGGGAGACTGAGGAGGCAGTGGAGGCAGCAAGGAAGGTACGACTCCCTCTTTTCCTCACTCCAAGATGTGTGTGTGTGTGTCTCAGCAAGTGGCAGATCTGATTGGGGCGGACTCTAGGGAAATTGTCTTTACTAGTGGAGCCACTGAATCCAATAATATGGCAATCAAGGTTCATTATACAACTGATAAGTGGCTGTTCAAAGTCTCTGACTCCGCCCACAGGGTGTGGCTAGATTCTACAAGGCCAAGAAATCTCACGTCATTACTACACAGATTGTGAGTGTAGAGAGAGAGAGAAATGGGTGGCCTGAAATACTCTGGGTTTCTCTCAGGAACACAAGTGTGTGTTGGACTCATGCAGAGCTCTGGAAAGTGAAGGAATGGACATCACGTACCTCCCAGTTGGCAAGAACGGGATCATCAATCTTGAGGTGAGCCCCTCTCGTCATCCCCTAATCTCCAACTGTCTGGTGATATAATAAAGGAATTGGAGTCAGCTATGAGACCAGAGACATCTCTGGTGTCAGTGATGACTGTCAATAATGAGATTGGAGTTCGACAGCCCGTCGAGGAGATCGGTCTGTTTGGCACTCACTCTCTCTTGTGACATGTGTATTTGTCTCGACTTTCAGGTCAGATGTGTCGCTCCAGAAAAATCTTCTTTCACACTGATGCTGCTCAGGTGAACAGATTTCTCAAAGCACATAATGTTTCACCAGAATATTTCATCTTCTCTTCAAGGCTGTGGGGAAGGTTCCAGTGGATGTGAATGCGATGACAGTGGACCTGATGTCTATCAGTGGCCACAAGTTTTATGGACCAAAGGGAATTGGGGCTCTGTATGTTAGGAGAAGACCTCGCGTCAGACTGGAACCCATCATGAGTGGAGGGGGACAAGAGAGGTAGGTCCGAGTGTGAGGGGGTGTGGCCAGGGGTCAAAGGTCTCACTGCAGGGGGATGAGAAGTGGAACTCTGCCGGCACCTCTGCTAGTTGGACTGGGAGCTGCCTGTGAGTTGGCTGGCAGAGAAATGGAGGTACAGTGTATGGTGTCGTCACTCAGTGAATCAGTGGTGTGTGTGTGTGCAGTATGACCACGCCCATGTGAGTGCCATGTCGGAGAGACTGGTGAAAGGACTCACCTCAAGACTAGACCACGTTGTCCGCAACGGAGACGAACGTCAGACATACCCAGGTCTGCCTCCTCCGTACCCTATACACCCAGTACAGTTCCCTCTCATTGTCCCACTGTAGGTTGTGTCAACCTTTCGTTTGCATATGTTGAGGGAGAGAGTCTTCTCATGGCAATGAAAGATGTGGCCCTCTCTTCTGGCAGGTTTGAGAAAACTTTCTTCACTGATCCCTTGGAACCCTCCCCACTTAAAAACCTGGCAGAAAAGTCAAAACACTTTTCCCTTTGAAACCTTTAGGAATCTTGTGATGAAAGACCACAAAAGCTTTGCCATAGAATCTCCAGCAGTAAAGCTCCCCCCTTCCCTCACTATGTACTCAGTGCCTGTACGTCAGCATCCCTGGAGCCGTCCTATGTCCTGAGGGCAGTGGGTGCAGACGAAGACCTCGCCCACTCCTCCATCAGGTTTGGTATCGGGAGGTTCACCACAGAGGAGGAGGTGGATTTCACAATGGACCGCTGCGTTGCCAGCGTCAACCATCTCAGGGAGATGAGGTGAGGTGGGCGTGGCAGGGGGTGTGGTCTCTAAACTCTGTGTGTCTCCACAGTCCACTGTATGAGATGGTGAAGGAAGGAATTGACATCAAGTCTATTCAATGGAGCCAACATTGAACACAGCACAACTCCTGTACAATACAGCTCATGCTGGATGACATGTGCCTGTTGTTAAAAATTTTGTTTTTGTTTTTGTTGAGATGTGCAAGTCGTGTACTATTTTGCAATTTTCATCATCAACAGAAGAGGGTTTGCACTTTAATTCAATGGTGTGGTGTGTGATACGGTGAATCAACTAGATATTAATGTTGGAGTGTGTTTGACTGCCGTGACTTGCGAGCCTTGATCTTTCTGCGAAGCATCTTGTTTCTACTGAAGATCTCCTGGAAAGACAGTGATCTGTCGTCCAGCACTCTCCTGATCTCCTGCCCCAGATCTCTGTCCTTCTCCTCCATGTAGGATAGTACTGAGACAGAGAGACATCGACCACTGGGAGGGAGTCCCAACCCAAGTATCATCACTGACCTTGACCCTCCTTGCCGGCACGGGCAGTCCGTCCAGCTCTGTGGAGGTAGTGGGCGGAGTTTTCAGGGAAGTCAAACTGAACGACGGCTGTAATATCTGGGAGATCAATTCCGCGAGACACCAGATCTGTGGCTACGAGAACCCTCACTTCTCCCTCCCTCACTCCCCTCACCACCTCCCCCCTCTCCTCCACACTCATCCCTCCGTGCAGCTGTCTCACTTGACCCACCCACCAGGGGGGCGTGGTTACCCCACCCATTTCAATCAAATGTTGGTAGACGAGTTCTGCAGTCGATTGTGTGTTGACAAACACAAGAATTCTTGACTGGTTGCCATGGAGATCTTCCAAATCTCTCTTCAGTTGACTCAACTTCAACTCCGCCGGCCAATCACGTGATGTGGGTGTGGTCTCAGTGATATAGGTGAAGGTGTGATGTGAGGATGAAACTGTGTGATGAGTGAGGCTGGTTGTGACGTAGACAGTGTCTCGAGGTAGCCAGCGTGCCAGCAGGGACCCTGCAGTCTGCGGTCCTCCGCCAGGTAGTGTAGCTGCAGCCACTATCACCTGCCTGGCCAGCTCTCCCCTCCCAGTGAGGTTTCTGAACATCTTCAGGAGTTGCGAGGTGGCAGTCTTCTGGCCTCCTGTCAGTAGAGCATCTGCCTCGTCCAGCGCCATCAGCTGCACCCCTCGCAGGAGTCGCTGGAGGTCGTAGTTCATTAACGAGGTAGGGGTGGCGACAACGAGGTGGGTGTGGGGAAGGAGGGAGAGTCGACTGGACCCGTACACCACGCTGCAGTGGACCTCAGGACCTGCCACTGACAGGAACACCTCACCCACCTACTGCCACAGAGAACCATTACCTATTCTAACCCACATTTCAACATGCATCAGTTTCACTCTACTTTTTCTCACTCAAAACTTCTTTTTCCCCAAACTTACCTGTACTGCTAGGTCTGGAGTGGGGACCAACACCAGGGAATGAGGTGAACTCTGACGTCCAGATATGCGGAGGAGAGCCTGAATTGACGGTAGTAGGTAACCTGTGAGGAGAGGGAATATTTTGGGGCGCAGAGAGACAATTACATGGTCACTAACACAGGGTCTTCCCTGAACCAGTCTCAGCATTGACCACTACATGTCTCCCCTCCAACACAGCTCTCAGACTCTGAGGGGATCAAGAAACTATAACACCGCATGAGAACGACATGATTCAAACCTCAGCTAACCTTACTCTGTACAACTGTTGGTGTCGAAATACCCAACTTGTCGATCAGACGAGTGCACAGCTCTGGAGCCAGCCCACAGTCGATGAATGTGCTGCGCCCACGACGACAGGCGAAGAAGGGAACTCGGAACATAGGGTTTTCACTTACCCACGTGACTTTTTCAGAGAACTTTGACCTTGTTTTAGCGCGTGTGTGTGTGGTGAGATGGACGACGAAGTGATACGGAAGAGGTTGTGCGTGGAGGGGGAAGGAGGGAGCGACGATAGACGCGTGCTGTCTCTGCTGAAGACATTCGTCCGCTGGGCAGTAGACTCCGCACTGTCCCTTGAGGAGAGAGACGCCACCTACCAGAAGATGCTGTTTACCCTCAGTGAGATGCCTGAAATCATCAATCCATAATTCAGGTCTCCCCTATTCTGGCTTCAGGTCAGTGTGAATTCTCCTTCACCAAGACTCAGCTGGTGATGGACATGAACAGGAGGGAGATGGAGAGATATGAGGAGGTGTACAGGTGAGGGTGTGAAGAGTGGAAAGTGTGAGGAGAAGTTTTTTCTGTTCAGTGAAATAGGGCAGGAAATCAAGAGGTCTCAGCAGCTGATTGTGCAGTACAAGGAAGAGCTGAAGAAGTCTCGTGTAATTCGTAAACACAGACAAGAGTACGACGCAATGGCAAAGGTGCAGTAGTCAATGTACAGGGAGTCATCTTGTCACATGACTTTTCTCCCGGGTCAGGTGATCCAGCAGCACCCACCGCGGGCCCAGACAGAGCAAAGGATCTCGGAGCTGGAGGTGCGTCTAGAGGAGCTCCTGTCAGCCCGCAGCAGTCTGCAGGAGAAGCTGGAGCTGAGGAAGAGGCAATTCCATGTTCTCCTCACCTCCATCCACCACCTGCAGAGCCTGCTGGCCTCCGAGGACACCCCCGATAGAGAGGGGGAGGAGCCTGTCACCATGGACACCTCATAGCTTTCTTCAAATGTGTACATGTACTGTTGTTTCTGTGCTGCTAACCCTATCTCCTTATTGGTTTTTCAAGATTCATCTACTTACGATGTTTGTGCTTGCTGTGAATTCGCGCATGCGCCCACAACGGAGCAGGCCACACCCACCAAAGGGGATTCCCAGCGGAGAGCTAGGGTGGAGTTTCTGTAAAATACAGACCTGCAAAGCTTTCGGCGATGTCGGGGGACCGCGTGTTCGCCACCGTCAAGTCCGACGAGGTGTTCGTGTTCCGGCACAACTTCAGCGCGAACAAGTGGGAAAACTTCTTCACCAACAGGGCAGATGGCTCGGCTACCGTCACCTTCAGGAAGAGAGGCTACAACTTCTTCGTCCGTATCGTCGGTGATGGCGGACTGAGGGTAGGGCTGGACCCCATCAGTGTTCTCTGTGCTAGCCGTCTCTCTGTGAGTGCAGGAGGAGCACCAGTTGTCTACAACTGCCAACGTGAAGGATTCTGGTAAGGGCTTCATTCAGGTCCCTCTGCCGGAGAAGAAACAACTCATCGGAATAAAGTTCAAGAGGGCGGAGATGGCGGACATATTCCTGGGGAAGATCCGAGCGGAGATGAGTAAGACACTCCTACCACTACGAGAGCTCCATTGTCTGGATAGTCCCTTTGCAATGTCAACAATGAAAACTGCTGATAATGTCTTCCCCTTACCAACTCCTCAGATGTGACAGGTCTGGTGACCTTGCAGGCTGTGGTACTTGATGAGAAGCCGTCCAGTGGCATCCCCAATCCGGACAAACTGCCCCGTAAGCCACACCCACCAATCATACCTACTCTCTCTCTCTCTCTCTCTCTCTCTTTATCTCCAGCTGCTATTGGGTATGGTGTTGGACCGTCGACACTACAGCCAGCTCCCTCACAAACACAAGCCCCACCCCCTCCCCAGGATCGCGTAGTCGAGGCAACAGACAATCCTCCGGGCCCAGCCGACTACCAACCACCGCACGGAGCACCTGCAGGCCTGCAGCCAGTTCACTACCTCCAGCAACACTCACCTCACCCAACTGTTAACAACACCACACCCCCGCAACAGAATTCTGTACAACCCACTAACAATCCGGGAGTTAGGCCGTTTAATCCTGGGCAGCTGCCTTTCAATCCGGGACACCCACCTAACAATCCAGGACTGCAGCCGTATAATCCGGGACAGCCAGTAAATCCGGGACCCTCAGTCTCCAAACCTCCATACAACCCTGGTCCTGCTATAGAGAGGGGACCCCAGGTACTGCCTACTGTGGAGAGACAGACTCCTGTCAAGACTAGCAGAGCAATGGTTGAGGCTGCTGCCCCGCTCCTGTTACCAAAGAAACCGCCTGCTAAACCCCCAGAGCCCGAAATACCGTCGTTTGTTAATGAAGAGCCATCTGATCACGGTAACTACTGCATGCTCCCTCCCTTCCTCCACCCACTGTCTCTTCCTCGTCTGCAGCAACGTTCCTGGCCAATGCACTCAATGCGGGGAACTTTGAAGCGGCCCACAGAATGATCCACATGCTGCAGAAGATGGTGGCAGAGGCCCAGAAACCGCAGAAGAAACTCTCCATTTCTTATTCCAACACCTCCAACGGTCCCTCAATGGAGGACGTGGATGTCAAGTTAGTTGAAACTCTTTAGTGAAATGTCTTATTTTCATCTCCTCTGCCTCTCCTCTGCCAGACTCCATCTGTTCATAGAGTTCCAGAGTCAGCACAAAAGTAAACTGGAGTTCTATCTCGACTTCAAGTCAAGTCTCAGGATCTCTGACATACAGCAACATGTATGACTCTTGGAAAACAAAACAGTGTATAGATGATTTTGTCCTTTCCTCTCTCCATGTGTGTGTGTGTGTGTGTGTAGCTGGAGCTAAGTCACCACATCCCAAAGGCCACTCAGAACTGGATCATTGGCGATAACTTGGTGAAGGGAGATCTCCTGAACCACACTCTCAGAGACTTTGGCATCGACGGAGATGGCTCGGCCACCACCGCCACTGATGTTAGTTATTGTCCTCCTCTGTTGGACACTGTACAGTGCTGAAATGCTCTAATAGAGGCCCACCTCTCCCCCCAGAAACACTTATTTAACCCATGGAATAAGGCACCTCACTAATACAGACACAGATATGACTGGTGTCCAGATTAGAGGGGTTCCACTGTCCACCTTGTCTCCAGGTGTATATCTACGTGATGCACTCCAAGAAGGCCCATGTTCCAAAGGAGGAGTACGAAGCCATACGCCAGTGTCAACAGGAGGAATACGACAGGAAGAAACAGGGGCTCAAACAGCCGTGGGAACAACCTCTCGTTCTGCCGACTGCTGCCCCGCCCACTGTTCCTCCGAGGTCACACCCCGCACCCCATCACCAAGCGGAGTACCCCACCCAGCATCCCCCACCCCAGGGTGAGTCATGTAGAGTTAATACCTCACTTTTTGTACATGCCATTTTGGCTCTGGCATTTGCATTTTTCCACACATAATGAAAGCACAACTATAAGCAGCAGGGTGGTGGTACTACTGTAATATATAGGTGTGTATTGAGGTCCACCTGATCATCCTAGATACTTCTTTACTTCCACTGCATGCACATGATAAGTATATACTGTGAGAAAGAGTGTGTGTGTGTGTGTGTGTGCAGTGAGGCGAATGGACAGAGATGGAGGAGGGTTCAATATGGGAGGTCAGATGGTGCAGGCAGTCGCCCTTGACTACCACATTCCTCAGCCACGAGAAGCCCCACCCACTGGTAAGACCCTCTCTCTGTTGTATGTATGTGGAGTGGCATTCTCTTCATTCCTGCCTGCAGTACATCGAGCCTGGGGACTTCCACCTGAAGGTAATAACACTTCAGAGCCTCAAAAATGTGCTATTAACCCTCGGCGCGCATGCGCAGCGAGGGTTACGGTAGTCGTCTGTGTGTCTGTCTCTGTGTCTACGACTATTCTCGCATTACAGGCTACGAAGCGGATTATGAGCGATATCAACAGCTTTAGCTTTACATGGGCTAGAAAATTAAAATGGCGATTTTGCTAAAACGACTGCGTTCGTGAGCGACAAACTGACACGGTCGCGAGCGTTGCGTGGCCCAACCCATCAACAAGCGGTGCGCATGCGTGTATTAGACGCAGCTCTCACACACCTACCTCGCCCGGCCCTGATCCGCTTGCTCTTTGTACCGTGGAGGCACAAGAAGCCACAGTGAAGGGTGTGTATCGACTCCCGCACGCTATCTACTACTGTAGCTAGCCAGACTCTCCGCAAGCTACTGCGGGAGACAGCGTGTGAACGCTAGCGGTCGGTATACATGGCAGTTCGCCGACTTTAGTGCTTTTCATTTACGCTGTTCCCATTCAAGTAATAGTGGTCTGATGGATAAGCAGGCCCCTCTCTTGATCGTGAGGTCCCTGGTTCGATCCCGGTGTGTGTACGCCTTTTTTTACAATGATGTAATAGGAGTGTTGGTATATATGGAACGTTTTTTCATCACCTGTCCAGGCCAGCCCGAGTGGCTAGGTGGTTAGAGTCGTGGGGACTGACACAGGTGCCCGGTTCAGTGTCAGGTGGTCCAGAGCATTGGCTGGGAACAGCTCTGGTTCCTCCCCTTACCCACAAATCTACCACTGACCCACGTTTCTCAAAGGGCAGCGTATAGTTCGGCATAGCACTGCGTCCGTAGACGTCTGTCTGGAGAGATGAAGGGCTGGGCGTTTTTTTTTAACCGTAGGTTTGTTTGTTTTTTGCACTAAACAATCCACGGGTAATACGAAAATTAATAGAGAGATGAAAGGTTGGCATTTTTCAACCTTATATATTTTTTACCCTCAAACAGAAATAGGGACTGCCACATATTGAAGCATAACATGCTGTTCTTTTTTATGCATGGTCAAGAGCATCAATTGTGGTGGTGCCACACTTGTGTATGGGTTCCACATTTCTATGTAGTGTGCTGAGGGTTTGCACTTTAGTGCTTTTCATTTTGCTTATTTTTTACTTTTGGTGTATATATGTCTATTGTGATGATAGTTTGTCATTCATCCCACAGAAGATACATATGCCAGAGTTAACCACAACATTCCTAGACCAGGCATGGCTCCACCCCCTCAACGGGTTCAGTCCGACTTTGACCCCACCTACGAAAAGCTACAGAACTACCAGCTACACCCTGCCGAGAGTAGGCCACACCCACATCACGCAGCACCCCCTAATATCGGCTACGGAATACCTCAATTTGGAGGAGGCGGGTATATGCCTGGACCTCAACCTCTCCACCAGCAGCATATGGCACTAGGCTACCCTCCAGAAGCTAGAGGACCCCCTCAAACTAAAAGACCCCCAGAATCAAGGGGACCCCCTGAAACTAGGGGACCCCCTCAAAGTAAAAGACCCCCAGAATCAAGGGGACCCCCTGAACTTAGGGGACCTCCTGAAACTAGGGGACCCCCTACCCAATATCAGGCCCCTGAGCTGGAGCCTGTGATGCCACGCCCACCCCCACCAGCGGTGAGGCAGGTCGGCTGGTCCTGTCCGAAGTGTACCTTCATCAACAAACCTCGTCGTCCCGGCTGCGAAATCTGCTCTGCAGACCGACCACTCGACTACCAGGTGATGATGTCATTGACACTGTTCCAAATGTATGGGTCTGAATTGACCATTACATCATAAATGCAGATCCCTGAAGACATTCCAATGGATGCAGACGAGGCAAGGATTGTGGCGGGACTGCAGGGGAGCGAGGACTTGTTCCAGCAGGTGAGTTTGGGGAGATTAGGTAGGAGAGGGAGGAGGGGGAGGTGTGATGCGCTGCGCCTTGTCCCCCTCTCCAGATGCTGGCTACACAAGAGAGAGGTCTGGAGGGGACCAGATGAGGGGCAGCGACATTCACACATCCCCTGCCCCCCTCTTGTGGATAGTACTGGTTGACTTTCCTTTCAGCTAGTCCAGTCGCTGTGTCCGTATTGTGTACAATGTCAAATAATGATGTCATCATTACAATGTTGATAAGAGCGGAGACACGGGGAGGTAGTAATGAGTGGGTGTGGTTCTCTCCCTAGTTCGAAGAGGCAGAGAAGCAGAAACAAGAGAGGGAGAGGGCAGAGAATTTCCAGGCCCTGCTGCAAGCAGAAGAAGAAGCTCTCATTACAAATGAAGAGGAATTTGACTGCCCAATTTGCTTCGACACAGTGGAGCCAGGGGAGGGAGTTACACTCAGGAACTGTCTCCACCGGTTCTGCAAGTCAGTCTTCTACAACTGCATCGAGCTTCTCTATGATTGTATGGTTCTGTAGGTTGTGTTTGAAGCAGAGTATAATGCAGAGTCCAGATGCAGAGGTGAAATGTCCATACAAAGACAACGATTATGAGTGCAACGCTCCGCTGCCTGAGAGAGAAATCAAACAGGTGGGTCCCCGGGCAACGACCCCTGACCCCTGTCATCAAGTCTCGTCCACAGCTGGTGACGAAGGAGGAGCTACAGGATCTGTACAAGAGAGGGCTGCGGGAGGCCGAGAGTGCAGCTGCCAACAGCTACCACTGTAAGACCACCGACTGCGAGGGGTTCTGCTTTTATGAGGACGAAGTCAACCATTTCCATGCCAAATCTGTAGGAAGGTTGGACCCAACATTCTCTCTTTATTCACTTTTCTATCAGTGTGTGTGTGCATGTGTAGGTGAACTGCCTGACGTGTAAGGCCATTCATGAAGGACAGAACTGCCAGGAATACCAGGACGACCTCAAGAGAAGAGCTGCCAATGACGTGGCTGCCAAGGCCACTCAAGAAATGTTGGAAGTGAGTTTACCTCACTGCCTCACCTCTAGCTCCATGACGGGGCGGGGCTGTCTCTGCTGTATATAGAAAATGGTGGAGGCTGGCGACGCAATGCACTGCCCGTCCTGTCAGATTGTGGTTCAGAAGAAAGACGGCTGCGACTGGGTTCGCTGCAGTGTGTGTAAGACTGAGATCTGCTGGGCCACCAAACAGGCTCGCTGGGGCCCCAATGTATGTACACCCACACCCACCACTGATTAGTGACATCTGCTGTAATGTGCTGCACAGGGTAAAGGTGACAAGTCAGGAGGCTGTCATTGCAGGGAGGACGGGAAGAAGTGTCATCCACTCTGTCGAAACTGCCACTGATTATATGAAAATAGCTCCCCATATTATTTTGTTGACTCTAGCCTTTGTGTGTGTGGTTTTCACTTTACTTTGTATACTACCCATGTTTGTGTCCTGTTTTGGTTTCCCCTAAATTTGTAAGAGTGAAATACAACCTAAACAGCTGTGCTATCTTCAACATAGACACACATGTAAATGTCTTGCGTGAATCTGCGAACCAGTTCTGGAACATTCTTCTCTTTCTTTTGCGACATAGTTTTCTTTAGTTTGTCACCGTACACCCATTCCTCTAGGTCTGCGGTACAGTCCTCACACGATGGAATATTGAAACGGTCGTCTATAATAAGAACACCCTATGACATCATGCATTACATCACTAATTGAAGGAGACTCACCCACTCTGTCAGCCATACTGTCCATGAAGACCCAGTGATCGTCATGGTGACAGAAACACACGTAGTGACTGGTCTCGATACAAACTACTGACAGCAGTTTCAAATGTGCATTCAGTTCTCGATGTTTGCGCAACTTGCGGCAGCTGTTATTGCAGAGCGAGTTAATGTCGAGCATCTTGTCAGGAACGATTCTCTGGAAGGTCTTAAACTGTTTGCCGTACCTAGGAACTTGTATCAGCAGTTTCCCAGGGATCTAGAACCATTATCATTAGGACAGTACACACACGCTACTGCAAGCCAGTGGTGAGCTAGCTGACCTGGGAGAACTTGATGCTCTGTTCAGAGAACATTCTAGAGAGGAGGTGGCCAATGGTGGGGAGGGGGAGGGAAGGGTCTGGCTCCATGAACAACTGGATGAAGAACTCCTCTTCTTCTCCCTGTGGACGTCTGGGAGAACACCCAACAACCCCATTACTAGTGTGGCCTACTCTACCACTAGTGCAGTGTCTACATACATAGTAGGCATATAGCTACTCCAGTTAGAGCCACTCACTGAATGGAGACAAAAGGGGAGGCTGATAGTGCATGTTTGAAGAGCAGATTCAGGAACTCCTCAGGGTCTGTAGTAACACTCCAGTGAGGGAGAGAAATGGAGGAAGGGGGATATGTTGTTACCTTTCTCGTCTTGCAGGAGACCAGTGATCTTGCCCAGTGTGTCCAGCTGCTCTCGCAACTCCAGAACAGGTTCACATCGCACAACCCCACGTCTGCAGAACCCAATCATGTCACCCAATATCTCGGCATATTGAGGGGCTAACTTTCTGAGGGGGTTGACGATCTTTGTTAGGAGAATAGTGGAGATTGTCTTGCCCAGTGAACTCCCAGGACCCCTCTGATCTGGACCCCCTGATCTCCCGGGGGTCAGCAGAGAGTCAAACTCAGAGCTGAGAGCAAACAGTCCGAACAGAGTGGCATCGATGTAGCAGGAGTTGTGTTCTCCCTGGATCCCTTTCTTCTTGTCCGTCCCACAGTAGGTGCTGAGTCGAGGGATTGGCTGTTTCTCTATGATTGTCTGCAGTGCAATATCCTCAAGAGCTGGGGGAGAAAGGCAGAGTCAATAGACAGGCAAGGTAGTACAGAACCTCATATTTAACAGATCCATATTTTTACTCACTCTGTGTGGGCAAATATTAAGAGTGCTTTAGAAGGTGTGGCCAAGTATTATAGCTAAATAACAGCAGGTAAGTATGCATGTCCACAAAATAGGAGACTTTGAGGACTGTGTACAGGTGACTTTCGTTGAAGGAACTGTCATATTACTCCACAACTCACGGTTGGTGGCCTCAGTGATCATGAATCTGGAGTCAGGGACCAGTTCCTGGACTGGACTGAACACACAGTGACCAGGTTGGCATGGAAACAGTGCCTTAGCCCCTCCCTCTGGAGTTCCATCTCCACCTCTGTTACTGAACTCCTCCTAGAGCAGGGCAGAGGGACATTTGGTGAGTGAGAGAGTGTGCGTATGTGTGGTGTTACCAGTTCAATTCCAGCAGTGTTGGTGCCGGCCATCTTCCCCACCCACTGCACCACTCCAAACCCAAACCCCTTCACCTCCACCATCGACCCCGTCTCAAACAACTGGCTGGGTCTGCTGGCAGGTGTTGGGGTCTCTTCCTCCAGTGGAGGGTCGGGAGCTCTGGTGTCTGGAGACAGCTCACAGGTGGGGCAGAAGACTCCGCGACCTTCACTGCAAGAGAACAGAGGCTCACTTGAGCCTGGCAGACACCCATCCCCACAACCAACTCTGTAGTCTTCCTGTAGAGAGAGGTATACAGTGTGTATAGGTGCAGAGAATGGCCTATGTATGTACCTACCAGTTCAATGCCTGTCATCTTCTCGCCTCCAACCTCCCCCACCCACCTCACCACTCCATACCCATACTTCTGATGTACCACACTCTCCCCAATCTCACACTTTATCTTCTCTTTCCCTGGTTCATTGTTTGCCTCCTTCCCTCTGCCTCCCTCGCCCTCCTTTCGGGCCTGCTCACTAGTCTGTTGTGGTACTGTGTCTGGTTCTTGCATTGGGACATCTGCGTCTCCTGCTGCATTACCTTCCACGATGAGTCCATGCTCGTTCTTATCCAGCACCTCCCATGAAGTGTCCAGTGGAGACGATCCCTGCACACGCACGCCATAACCCGGACCCGCTTTATCCGACATTATGAAGCCTCTCTTAGCAGAGAAAGATGCGAGCTAAGATCGATCGGGTGTGGGGGGCCGGCCGGGGTGGGGACGTTGTACGCGCATGCGCACGCGTGCGCAATAGGCGCGGTCGTCCTGCTGTTTTGTGCGCACGCGCTTATTTACGTCTGCTCGAAAAAATATTTTACAGCGAACTATAATAGCAAGTTCATCCGTACATTCCATAGTCCGGCTGTATGTAGACACACATGTAGACGTCTTGAGTGAACCTGCGGACCAGTTCAGGGAGCTCCCTGGGTCCAGCTGCCATCAGCCTCTCCTGGTCTCCCTCATACACCCACTCATTCAGCTGGGCTGTGCACTCCACTCCTCGGGGAATGTTGAACTGGTCATCTGACGAGAGAGAGGGTGGGGTAATTAGTGGTTTGTTAGTCAGGGGGGGACTCACAGAGGCGGTCGGCCATGCTGTCAAAGAAGAGCCATCTTCCGTCACTGTCTCGAGAGAAACACACGTAGTGACTGGTCTCAATACACAACACTGACAACAACTCCAACTCCGGAAGATCCTCCCTCTTCTCTGGTTTGTGGGCCACACGTTTCGGGTTCTTGTGCACACAGGCATTGCAGTGGTCACAGAAATGAACTGTTTCTTTAGCATTGAAATCTCCCATGCATTCGGAACAGTTGTTCAGGGGCGGTTTCTCCACAGATGAAACAGGTGTCTTTTGCCAAAGTATGAGAAGTAAGCAGGTGGCTGGTAATAAATATAAACATACCTTGGTTACACATAAGAGGGGTGGGGTCCAACTTAATCCCAGGAACGATCCTCTTGTAAATCTGGAACTGCTTCCCATACCTTGGAACCTGAACCAACAGCTTTGACGGGACCTGCAGACCAGACAAGACATGAGAAAAGAAAAGGGAGCGATGTTCGTACCTCAGAAAATGAAATGTGCTGCTCTTTGAACATATTACGCAGGAGTGCCTGAATTGTTGGGACTTTTAGAGATTTGTCAAACTCCACAAACAACTGTATAAAGAACTCTGGTTCAGTTCCAGAAGGTCGTCTGAGGAATGAGAGATGTTAGACCACTCATCGCTAGTACAACTGGTCTACTTGATGTGGATGAATGGGTCCACATGTAGAGTGTGTTTGAAGAGCATGTTCAGAAATTCCTCAGGATCTGGAGAGAGGGGACAACTCTAGCCAGTACAATACCTCTCTCTAACTTACCTTTCTCTTTAGCAGTGATTCCCTCCATCTTCCCCAGTTCCTCCAGTTTGTTCCTCAGTCTCATCACCGACTCAAACCTCACTGCTCCGTTCCTGAAGCCAGGGAATATATGGTGGACTGTGAGAGTTTGTACACGCACATGCACAGCACTTACTTTCTGAGAGGGTTGACGATGCCTTTCCACAGCATGGCCCCTACCTCCTTCTGGACATTAGCTGTCGGAGTTTCTGGCTGGAGAGAAGTTAGTGTGAGGCTCTTGAATTTGTCGAGGAAGAGAGAGTCAAAGACATCACTGAGAGCAAACAGGCCAAATATGGTGGCATCAAGATAGCAGGAGTTCTGGTGACCCTGGATCCCTCTCCTCTCTCCAGTGTACTTTTGTATCTGGTCTCCAGCTGTGTGCTGGTCCTCAGACTCCCAGTCAGGTACTTTGTTTAGAGCTGCAAAACATTAATGAAGTAATAATCAACTGAAATATGGGATAAGAGACATACGATTCGTATCAGGCTGTCCTCCGTGTTGAGCTGGTTGTGTAGCTGGAGGAATCCTGGGGTCAGGTCTGAGAGAAGTGACAGGACAGAAGAAGGCTCTCCCAGGGAGACAGGTGAAGTAACGATGACCATTCCACTCTCCATCTCCACATCCATCCATTGGCTCATCCTGAGTGGAGTCATTCAAAACCCAAGGTAATGTAGGACATTTAGCACCAACCAGCTCCACTCCAGCTATGGCTCCCTGTATCTCTGGTAGTGTTCCCAGCCACCTGACCACTCCATGACGACTGGAGTCCCGTACTAGTTGTACAGGAGATCCAACCTCCAGAGCTGGAGTGGGTTGACCTGGAGGACCAGCATACGCTCTGTGCTGCCCTGGAGGTTGCCCCAGACCAGCAGCCACACTGTGCTGGTCACCAGACTGGGAGGAACGTGAGGATGCAGGATGGGGGTAAGAAGACCCAGTTGACTCGTGAAGACCAGGTTGATAGCTGGCTGCAGCAGGTGGGGCCTGAGGATGGGACCCACTGCGAGAGTCCCAATACTGCCGAGACTCAGTGGCTGGGTTAAATTGAGTTGGCGGTGGATAATTCTTGTCTTGGAACTGGTTGTGTCGACGGTTGCGTTGTACAACATTCTCTTCGTGTTCACCAGGCAAAATCTCATACGTGTGCTCTTTTTGTGGTACATACCCACCCTCTTTCCTTTCCATTTCTCTCTCTCTCCCATTCAATCCACCTCCCCTCCTGCCTCTTCCCTCCCCACCATCTCCCCCACCATCTCCCCCTCCACTGATTTGTTCCTCCACACGAAGTCGCTCTGCAGCTATCTGTCGCAGCCGCTCCTCCTGTCCAGAGATATTCAGGGTCTCGTCCGGCACAGCTTGTCTGATTTCCTCCATCTCCCCCTGCCTCCTCTCCTCTTCTTCCCCTTTCCTCCACTGTTCAATTTCTCTCCAGGCAGCTGCATCCTGCCTTATCAACTCTGTTTTGATCCCTGCTTCCTTGGCAAGAGCAGCTGACTTGCCTCTCTCTGGGACATGCTCTGGGTCAGCTTCACGGAGCAGATTCTTTCGCTTCAAGTCCACAGGACGGTCTTGGACTGGAACCCTCTCTTCCACAAGATCAGCTTCTGGAAGCACCTCATCTTCACTTAAGTACACAGCACCCCTGTCCTTGGCTGGAGTAAAATAAGGCTTCACTGGAAATCCCTCCACCTCATTTGTCTTCACCTTCACGTCCTAGGAAAAAACACTCAAAGAAGAGCAGAGAAATTACGTCAGTCTTACTGTTTCAATTCCAACTGACTTGTGTGAATACTCTTTCTTATTCACAGTAAAGCTATACAGCCCCACCCACTTCACGGTGCCATGGACAGCAACTCCCTTCTTTGTGAAGACTGCCACACGATCCCCGATCTTGTAGCGATAGCTGGAGTGTGGAGTCACACTTGCCCCATGTGAGGACCCTGCTTTCCTCCACGTCGCTGGGCAGGGTGAGGACTACCAGCTGGTATGGTGCTCACTGGAAAGAGCTTCTCTGCAGAGACAAACAGACCACAGCCCTTCTTACATCTGAAGTGCTCCTCATCCTGGAAGACACCATCTGACGTTCCCCACCCAAAGTAAGTGTGGTCCTGAATAAATGCACGTAAGAGTACAAAGATGGGTCAATTCACTGACTGGGATCTGTACATACCTTGATCTCCACTCCAAATGTGATTCCTGGTAGGGTCTTCACAGGTCCAACATATCTGACCACAGCAGAGGCTCTGGGACCTGTTCCAGGTGTAGCTCTTCCACCTTCCACCGGCAGCTCCACCATCACTTTGTCTCCCTTCTTTAACTTGCTAGCCCAGTCCAGCCTCCCTCCCTCAATGAAGAATTGGTACCTGGCATATGTTGACTTGATACCAGCCAAAACATCATAGTCATTTGGTGTCAGGGGAGACAGGTCATGTTCAGCAGCATCATCATGGTAGAAGGTGGCAGGGGAGTCTTTAGTAAGAGTGCGATAGTTATGAGGCATCAGGCCGTCATTTCGCTGTACTCTATCCTCAGGAGGTATGCCTGTTACCAGTTCTCCTTTCAGAACTCGACAGGGAGTGGTATGTATCTGCCGAGGAACAGGCACACCCAACACACGAGTGGCCTTCTCTGCCTGTTCCTTTGTCCTTCAGGAGAATGTACGCCATATCAAAGGTTGTGGCACTTCCCTGTAATGCAAGAGGGGATTTCCCCACCAAAAGGTAAGCCACTAAGCCCTTACCTACCTGCACACTAATCCTTTCCTTGAGATCGCGAGCTGCAGATACGACTTGGTGTTTTGCTTTCCCGAACGAATGTCTCGCTGTCTTTGCTAAATCTACTCCACCGTCACCAAGTGCCCACGATTCAGATTTGGATTGAAGTTCCAGATGATAATAGGCCTCGACCTCTTGATCCAGGTTGTATATGGTCCTAACTTAGAGCAGAGAGCCGAAGAACCATAGGATAGAGCTGCAGAGTCATTCGCCGCGCGCGACGTGTATATAGGTGTAGATCGCTTATTTATTCACGTGACTTCCACGTGATGTCATCATTGTATAAGGCATGGTGGTACTACTGCTGGCCGTCCTTGCAGTTGTGTGTCGATGTCTGTTGATATGGCTGGGTTCTGGGGACTGGCTAGCCAAGAGAGTGGAGATCAGCACTCCCGTCAACTCATGGACTAGAGGTAAGCGCTGTCATGTGTCACTAGTAGTATATACGTATTGCCACGTGATGTGCACGTGATCTTGTAAAGTTCAAGAAGGAATAGCTCTGGTGTCTTCAAACTACTCGCCATACAGTGGAGACGTCTTTCATGAGGTTCTGTTACTACTTTCCAAACCGATTACCCTGTGTATGCCATTTTTCCTGCAGCAAGCACTGGTACTGACAGTGTTCCAGTGGCTGACTAGTCTCGGAGAATGGGCTGTGGGAGCATTCTTCATCGTCAGTGAAACATCTCTCTATATAACACAGGTTTCACTATATTCCATCACTGCAGAGTGTGGATGTGGTGATAGCAGTGTGTCTGGCTGGTATAGCAGATCTCCATATGAAGGACCAGGTGAGACTGTATTATCATATGGACTGTGAACTTCATCCTCCACTCACCAAACTCTCAGTTGAGGAGACAGACCAGGGAGAGGAGGAGCTATGGAAAAGGAAGTGACTGATATTCTGGTGAAAGCTGACTCCTCACTGCCGTCATTTGTAGCTCTCGTGTTAGTCTCTCTCCCTCACATGACACACTTGTACTGATGTTTCTTACCTCTCCAGGTATCTCCTGCAGCCTTTCTCCATTCTGTCATGTGCTGGCCACTCACACTCTCCCCCTCACCACTCTCTCTGTCTCCCTCGCTCTCTACTGCCAGCTCAGAGGTGGGCCCCCAATCCTTACCCTCCCCCCATGACTACTGATGGTGGTGGTGTACATGCATTCAGGTCTGGAGGTGCTGTCAGCTCTGGGGCTGGCAGTGGGAGTCTACCTGTCTCTCTATCCAGCCATGCTCCTCTGCCCTCTACTCATCCTCGCACACAGAGTCAGTTATCTACATTGTTTCATCCACTGCATAAGGCCTGGTTTTCTCTCACAGAGGAGAGGTCTGCTGGGATCAGTGGTGTATGTGATGGTGACGTTAGCCTGGACTGGTCTCCTGTTCTGTGGATCTCACTACCTCACTGGGTCCTGGGACTTCCTGTCCGCCACTCACGGAGTCATGTGAGCACCACTGTCACCACTGGCACCCCTCACACCCTCACACCCTCCCCAGACTCACAGTCCCAGACCTGACTCCCAATGTGGGACTGTTCTGGTACTTCTTCACTGAGGCTTTCGAACACTTCCGAGTCTTCTTCCTGTGTGTCTTCCAGATCAATGCCTTTCTCTACGTCCTCCCTCTCTCCTTCAGATTCAGGTAGAGCCCCTACTCCCTCCCTCTTATCAGTGGACTGTAGTACTCTGTAATCCCAGTGTTCTATCAGTCCATGAATACACTGCTCTTTGCCGAGTTTCATCTACTCTGGAATGTTGTTTGTGTCCTCCTCCAGTGAACACCCAGTGTTTCTGGCCTATGTGTTGCTGTCACTGATGGCTCTGTTCAAGTCCTACCCCAGTGTGGGTGACCTGGCTCTCCCCCTCTCCCTCCTCCCTCTATGGTCTCACACCTTCAGATGTCAGTCATACTCTCATTATGGAGTTTACATTTTTCCTTCTTAGCACTGCTGCTATTATTATTATGCTTAAACAATGTATTATATGCATACAGACCTGCGGTATACTCTGGTGGTGTTGTGTATGTTTCTGATGACGTCGGTCCTCTGCCCGGTCTTCTGGTACCTCTGGATCCACGCTGGCTCTGCCAATGCCAACTTCTTCTTTGCCACTACTCTGGCATACTCCCTGGCTCAGGTATACTGACCATCTATAGTCTGCAGCTGTATTACTGCTGTTTCCCTGTTGCTGCAGGTGTTTCTGGTGTCAGATGTGATGTATTCATTCCTGGTCCATAGATATGACCTCTGTCATGGTCTACCTAGAGTTGACTCTCACGGACATACCATTGCACTAGCTCTTAGATAATATTTCTCGTGTGCTCACTCAAGAATCATGGTCATCAGGCACACGCGCATGGTATTAAATTACTCATTAAATTGGGGTGTGGCTCGTATGTCGCGATGGCACTGGCTGGCGACACAGAATGGAACGAAGAAGAAGCGCAAAAGAGAGCCATAAGAGCTATTACTACTCAAGCGGTTCGAGCGAAGAGGAGGGAGATCATCAGGCAAATCAGAAAGATCCAGCCACAGGCGGGGAAGAACCTGAAGGACGTGGAGGTCCCCCAGTCCCTCTTTCAGCTGGCGAGGGACATCGTCCGCGACCCAGAAGCAAGTCTCAGGTTCAACAAAGTGGCCGTGTACGAGCTACTGCTGGGAGACCTCGCCAGACGGAGACGAGAATCGGCCAACTCTGGCGGCGTGACGCTACTAGACAAGGCCGTGCCTGTGTTGGATGGATGGAAGCTGGCGAGCATATCTCTCGTCCGTTACGCTCTCAACCTCGTCCTGGCTCCTAACAGAGCCGAGTTCAAGAAGATGAAAGTGAGTAATTCCCTTCCCAAATTGCGCAATTGTGAGTTTTTGTTTATTTCAGTTGTCGACTTCCTTCTACGTGTACAACATCTCCCGTCACCTCC
Organism: Geodia barretti; assembly: GCA_030341885.1. Lineage (NCBI taxonomy): Eukaryota > Metazoa > Porifera > Demospongiae > Tetractinellida > Geodiidae > Geodia > Geodia barretti. Next base: position 66,014 of record CASHTH010001490.1, on the reverse strand, counting down.
ACCACGCAGAGGAGGCGTTCAAAGCCATGGGCTACAGGGCGACTGACAAGAAGGAGAAGAAAGAGACCCAGGATCTGGTCTACGATGGAGATGTGAAACTTCCACTGGTCCTGGAGACTGCCACCGACCTGCTGGTGATGCATGAGGAGGTCGTTCACCTCCAGGAGGCTGTAACCACGCTGCTAAACAGGGGGAGATGGGAGGTTCCACTTGAGAACATTGTCCAAAATAGACGTCTACAGTTCGTTAGAGCTCAGCAGGGAAGTGGGATTGCCCCATCTGGCTCTCCACATCCCAACCCACCTCCTTCCCCACACTTCGACCTTCAGAATCCTCCTCCCCCACACTTCAACCCCCTTCCTCTTCAAGGTCTACACACTGGAGGACCACTGCAATCAACCCATCATACCACTCAGCACAAGAACCATCATTATGCAAATTTTCCTGTCTCACAGTTGGACACCCCTGGGTTTAGTACTCCACCAATCCCAACTTTCAGCTCACAACAGAACGAAGGTTGTCAGACTCGAAACAGCTATATTATATGTAGCTTAACACCATCTTTCTCTATGCAGCTCTCCAAGTCCAGAGGTACCAGAAGAGTAAAGGACTACCAATAGAGAGTGCAGTACGTGAGGCAGGTCTTCTGATATCTGCCCTCGTGGAGACTGGCACGACCCTCGGAACAGGGTCTTATGGCAAGGTCATTGAGGTTCAGGTCAGGGGGCGAAGGTGCGCAGCCAAAAAGCTTCATGGAATTTTCACTGGGCGAGACGTGCCACCAAAGGAGAAGTCATCGATAACTGAGCGATTCGAGACGGAGTGTCGCCGTGTTCTCTACCTCAGCCACCCCAACATCATAGAGATGATAGGCATCCATTTCGACAGGGCCACTCGACTCCCCACTCTGGTCATGGAGCTGATGGACACATCTCTCTGCAAGTACCTGGAGAACAATGCTGAATCCTCGGTCGCACTCTCCACCAAGTACAGCATCCTGCACGACGTGGCCAGTGGTCTGGTGTACCTACACTCCCTCCCTCCTCCCCTCGGTCCCATAGTCCACAGGGACTTCACCGCCAACAACATTCTACTGGCTCTGACCAGGGGAATGGTGGCCAAGATCGCTGACCTCGGCCAGGCAAAGATCGATTCAAAGTACGCGACTCGACAGCAGCAACTCAGTCAGGTCCCGGGGAATGATGATCACATGCCTCCCGAGGCCTGGTTGGACAACCCAGTCTACAATGCTTCACTTGATGTCTTCTCATTTGGAGTAGTCATGTTGCACACCCTCACTCACGAGTGGCCCAAGCCACTGGGTAGACTCAAATCTGCCATGGAGGTTTGTCCAGAGGTAGAACGAAGAAAGCCTTATCTCGACAAAATCACCGACAGTCCGTTGAAGCCAATAGTTGAGCAATGCTTGAGTCAACTGGCCAAGGACAGACCTTCCACCAATGACGTGCTCAAGGAATTGAAACTATGCATTTCGCAATTAGTTTGTACAAACCTTCTCAGGGCTACTGCTCTTCCTTGTGGCAGTGATATCGTTGAATTGATCCACCGACTTGCAGGCTCTGACTCGATCCAAGGTGTGGGTGGTCCTGTAGGTAACTCGATTGGCTTCTTGGTTAATCCTCAGCCTACTGCTGCAGCTGTGCCCAAGGCTGGTTCTGCTGCTGGTGGAAATCCCGTCAGCAAGTATGAGTAGAGTGGATGGAAATATCGTGGTGACAGATGCAGCTGCTAGCTCAAACAATCCACCGGCTAAAAGATACATTAACTTCCAGTTAGGAAGCCGTGCTCCTCAAATGGTGCCAACTTTCGGGCCACAAGTACCAGCAACTACGCCACGTCCGATGGAAGGTGCTCAGGAAGACTATCAAAATCAGCAGCAGTCACCTCATAATCCAGGCTACCCACACCATACCATGAACACAACGTACAGTCATCAGTACCAAAATCAGACCCCACAGTTTTCCTCAGCAGCGATGGTCCATGGAGGAACACAGCCCACTGCTGCAGAGGTGGCACTACAGCTCTATGACAACATTCCTGGTCCCCAGCAGAACCAGCAACGACTGCAGCGTCAGCGCTCCCACTATGACACCCCGGCCCTTCCCTTTTGTGGCGAACGCCGTCGAGCTTCTCAACCAACCACATACCAGAACTACCCTCCCACCACTACCACTTACAGTGCAGGCTGCTGGGACACAGCTCCCTACTATCCCACTGTCTCCACCCCACTCACTGCAGGAACTATAGTATCTGATTCTAGCGGAGCTCAGTTCTCTGTTCCTTCTCCTCCAGCTCCTCACCAACCTCACCCTGCTCTGGACCAAACCAGCGGTCCTCCCAGTCCAACAGCAAGACCTGTTCCAAAACCTCGCAGCAACGTTCCATCCAAACTGACTGCTCAAGAAGATGTGGAGAACACAAATGTCCACCGACTCAGTTTTGAGGCACGTCAACAGTCACCTGGCGGTCCGGACTCCATGATTGCCAACCTACCTCCACCTAGCACTGACTTCACCACCCCCATCAAGGAAGAAACGTCCTATGGTTTGGGGATCCCTGGTTTTATGTCAGACCTCAACAGCCCTGGCGGTCCGGACTCCATGATTGCCAACCTACCTCCACCTAGCACTGACTTCACCACCCCCATCAAGGAAGAAACGTCCTATGGTTTGGGGATCCCTGGTTTTATGTCAGACCTCAACAGCCCTGGAGGTGGGGGAAGCCTTGTCTCCATTAGTCTCCGGGAGAGTGGGCCCAAAGGTCTCAGAGACTCTGAAATCGCCCTAGAGGCCAGTAGTAGTAGTGTTGGGGAGTCACCAGGCGCCTCGTCCAACCCAGTGAGTCACACAACCAACACCTCGTCTGAGAGCAGCATGGACCTCTATGGCAGTGGTCCTGCTCTTCCCAACCTCATTCGGCAGCAATCCTCCGCACAGCAGATGAAGAGAGAGCAATCTTTCCCGCCTCTTCATGAGGAGAAGGAGGACTATGACGAAGATGGCGGCTTGCAGCCTGCCCCCCGCAGGTCTGGGTCTCGGTCTCCGCCCGGGAGTGGCGGGGCTTCTCCTACGGCCAGTCCAAAGTTGTCACCTCGCAACCGATCCACTCACGAACAGTGGACGCCGACAGCTCATAGTCCTTAACCCTTTGTAACTGACTCTATTTAGTGCCCCCTCGTGTTTTGGCCATTTCAGATAGTAACTTCTGTTCATAAATACATGACATTTACACGATAATAATGCTATAGCAATAATTATGATGCAATCAGAAATAATAGAGAGTTTGCGATTGTTGTGCCATACCAAGAAAAACGCCCACTGAGGTGTGCATACAACAATTATAATAATATGTACAATAAAACAAAAGCTCTTGAACATAATGAGGTAAAATCCAATGCATGTATTTGGTAAATGGCCGCTATTGCTTTACTCTATGGCTTCAGAAAACGAGCTACAACTTACGGCGTTTTTACACGAAGTTTCTTGGCAACAAAAATAACGAACTTCTCCAGTGCAATATACCAACAGAAACAGCTCTTTACTTATCCTACAACTGTGTAACACTGTTACTAAATTCTGCCTTTATCTGTTGTGTGTAGTTTTCATGAGAATAAGCTGAGGCCACACCCCTCCTTCCCTCATTAGCAGTAGCCACACCCCCTTCTCCCAGTCTCCTCTCCAGACCTTTCCAGCCACGCCCTCTCAGGAACTCAGCCCCTGTAATTACCATGGAGATGGATAGTCTATGTCTACCTACAGAATGGTATATACCTGTTGAGTTGGGTAGAGCCACATCCATACTGGCTCTCAGAGCAACGGCTCCCTCCTCTCCCTCTCTCTCTGTGGTACATCGACAGTAGCATTAGTGCAGCAGAGACCCAGCAGTGTGGCCCAGTCATGTTCACTTGGTACAGTCATACATTTGAAGACTCGGCAGACATGAGTACAGACCTGAGTCACGGGGATGTCTTGATGGTAGGAGACCTCCACTGATCAGTGAGAACTCTGGCTCCTCCTCCTCATCCTAACACACATACGACGAAGATTCTTTCGATGAATGATGAATTTGATGTCAGAGAAACCATTTGTGAGGGTTTGATGGTGAGTAATAATGGATGACCTACTACCCACTCCTTTCCTATCTGACCTCAGTTGGTCTGTCCTCCAGAACTGGCAGTGAGAAGAGCTCTCTATAGTCAGTGATGACCTCACCACTCCACTCCCTAGTCCTGTACCAAATGTCACATGACAGTCACATGATGCACGGACCACATCACCTGAGACAGGCCACCTCCATCTCAAACGGAGTGACTACAGGTCTGTAGAACTCCTGTGGAATAATCGATTCTCAGAGTTCCCTGGTACACAGTGTGAGTGTTACCTGAGACTCCACGAGGCTGTTCTTGGACAAGCCACCAGAACAAACACATCGATCTCCATGAAATTGGCCATCTTTGCAACATTCAGTTTCCCGACTGCCACGGTGTAGTACTGCAGTGAGCGTACGTACAGTTCACACCTCACGGACTCTGTCACTGATGACTGACCTTCTTCCCAGCCTGCCTCAGTAGTGACTTGAGTCTCTGCATCACCTCCATACTCCCAGCTACATACACACATACAGCGTAACTGTATTCTCAAGCACACGTTTTAAATTTGAAGACTTTAGGGAGACATGAAACTTCCTTGGCAGAGGTTCTATGGCCATTAAAAGATTCTCCTGCAAATCTAGATGTAATCTTCCTGTGTCTCACCTGCTCCAAGAGTCCCGACTAATATACCCACTGTCCTGGCCTCCTTCGCCTTCTGCACCAGGTAATACCTGCACCGCAAACCACATTACATCATCATTACATCACTGGAATTATGCCACCTTTTCCCTAGAGCCTTGTTAACGGCAGAGCTCTCTCTCCTCCTCTCCCCACTCTCTGGGTCATAGCTGTAGAACTGACGGCACAATAATCAACTCTCCAAGTTAGTGAGAGGAGAACACTACATGTCAGTCAGCCTCTGACTTGTTGGAGTGTCTCCACCAAACTCCCAGCAGGTTGTCGTCTTACCTGGCTTCTGCTGTAGCTGATGAGCAGATTAGTTAGGGTCCGCCCCTCCCGGCCAATGTAGAACATCCTCACGTCTGTAACTGGTTTGTCCAGTTTGAACGAGCGGCCAAACCTGATTGATGAGTTGGCCGGGCCGACTGCTGACGTTGGCAACAACACACCCTGTCTACAATTACCTGCCTACCTGTTATAGCTACCAGGGCCCGGCACTTCCGTTGCCTAGGAGATGAAAAAGAATGCATCATTGGCAGCATGTCCAATCCCAAGTAATAATTTTAACCTCTGCATACAACGAACTATACTCACTGAGGGAGAGGGGGCATTAATTAGATCAGAAGATTTGGTATCTGAGTCCCTCAGTTGGTCACCGTCTGAAGCTATGCAGCTGTCTTGTGTGGGTGTGGCTTCGGTGGAGGGTGAGGGTGTGATGGGGTGAGGGAGGGAGAGGAGGGAGGGAGTGCAGTCAACATAGTCTGACAATCTTTCCATCAGCTCAGCTGAAGAAAAACAACACAAATCCACATTGAAAATTCTCAGACAAAAACTTTGTGCTTTATCAAAAATTTTACTGGTCCAATGTATACACATACCAAAAGCCTAGTTTTGCATACCGATGCAGTGATGGTAGACAGTGTCGTAGAGAATGAGGACAGAGGTCATGGGGTCAGGGAACAGCTCCCTGAAGGCCCTCTCGCATTCCTCCATCTTCACTTCCTCTCTACCAAATACATAGAGAACTGGTAGTCTCTCTGTCCTGCCAGTGAATAGAGAGAGATGACGAGGTAATAGAATCAGGGGCTGACCCACTGAGTGAGGCACGAGGGACCGAAATGAATGATGCAATCTGCATCCACGTGACTTGCTGCTACCTCATCCACACAACAACTACAGACAGGGAATAGTGGAGAGGGGGAGTGGGAGAGGGGAGGGAGAAGTTGGTCACCTCCCGTAAGAGGTGTCTCCAAGAATAACACATTCTCTGCCACTCTCCCCAGCCAGGATGGTTGTCACGGCAACAGAGTCACACAACAGCTGGTCTGGGAACTGCAGAGCTACCTGGGGGAGACCCGCAACATCACGTGACTACACTGCGTTTGGGGCTTACTTTCCTGAAAGAAGCAATGAAACGAAGACATCTGTCGATCTCATAGTATTCCCGTAGGTTCTTCCCTACTGAGCTGTGGGGAACAGCGCTAATTTGGCGGGAAATGGCCTCAGAGCCGTCTGTGGAGAACGCTGAAGTCTGAAGAGCCATGAAACTTGCGACCTTCAAACCCGGCCACGTGTGCCGGAGATTGCGGTCAGTGTAATATTCAGGAGCGCATACCTGGGAACATGCAAATTGGTTTTATATCCCCTGGCGACTACACGCGCTGATGCAGGCATTATCATCTTACTGAGGTCGAGAAGACGAACCTTTGTAACTACTTTTCCACAGACGGTCAGTGGAGGCGAAGGACGCCCAACGAATCCTCCTCTTAGCACTGGCTAAGTGTGAAACAGATGATCAGTGGAGAGGACGGGATGTCGTACGAGTTTCGCGTGCAGTTCGTGGACGATGTGGATCCGTTCAACGTGCTGGCGAGCCTCAAGCACGCCGAGCCGACTGTGCCGAAAAAGTACAAGTTTGCCGGCGCGGTTCCTCTGTGCGACCAGATACCTGGTCTGAAGAAACACCTGCGGGCGCCGCACAAGGTTCGTGTTCGGATGAGAGGAGGGAGAGAGGGGAGAGAGAGAATGCGTGCTATTCTCGCTAGAGTTGCGGAGGTGCTAGCTGAGTTTAGTCTTCTTGCGTGAGCTGACGCATGGCTTCATGTTGCGGTTTACATATTTTACGAGACCAGCCATGCGTCCATCTCGTACTACTCGTATATACAACATAGCCTGGAGGAGCTCGCTAGCTGAACTTGTTTGTTTTTCTGGAGAGGTATGCGGGCTAAGTGCACCATCAGAGGCGGGCCATGGCAGAGTACAGTGAGTTCTGGCAGGCCTTCTTCTCTGTAATGTAAGGCTGTCATTCCTCCTCCATGCCACACTGCCTGGCTTACTTCTGACTCAATTGCTGCTACTAATTGCTCAATGCATCAGTACACGTCCCTACAGAACACTCACCGGCGTGCTCTATGAGCCATTGCAGCTGCAGTGTAGGCAGAAAGTGCCTCTCTAGTTACCTAGCAAATGCCTCGAATGACCTTTTGTATCCCTGCTCCCTATATACATTCTGGAACTTTCACTTCTAAGAACAACCTCTCCTCAACAGAGGTTTCTGCCTTGTGATATGTCTGTGGCTCCTGGCACAGAGAGTGTGGCTTCTGTATTGACACAAACTCCCCTGTTTCACACACCTTCTTCTCTCTCTTTGGGACCATTCCCTCACTGACTATAGTAAAGGCATTGTGGTGGGTGCAATATGTGCACCTCTGAATGGCATACTTCACATGGCCTCTGCTGAGGAATGCCCAGTAATAGAATGCCTCAGGAAGTCATGTACATGTAGTGGATGTTGACACCTCATGCAGTGTGTGTGTGTGTGTGGAGTGAGGCAGTGGCATGTGCGATGGCCCAGTGACCATGACAGAGTGTGCAGTATGTTGTCAGCCACCTGATAGCCAGCTACTGTGACACTCTCACACTCAAAACCTCCACATTCTCCTGTAGTTTCTTACAGACAGTGCCACCTAGTGCACGCACCGTAACACGACAAACTTACAGTGTTTACATCTTGTCCTGCACTTCACAATATGCCACATGGGCAAGCAACTATATTACCCCCCATGGCTTCCCCCCACCCGCCCACATTTGGAGAAAGGGAGGCACAGGGCGCTGAGGTACCAGGCTATGTTAGGAAGCCCTCTGGTGTCCATTGTTTGCAAACTGCTCTAATTTCTTGGTAGTGTAGTTGCTGATTGTGGGCATAATGATCACACTCTTAGCCAGCACCCTCTTCTCTCTCCTCGCTTCATTTCCAGCAAAAACCTTCCCTCTGATATGCCGTTCCTCACAAAGTGTTTGAGTTCCCTGCCAGAAATATTACTAGTTGAGTGTGACCATAGCCACATGCCAAACTGAAATGTGATTGTTTGTGTGGCCCACGAACGTTGCTTATATAGAGTAGTGTTGGAGATGGATGATGTGTCTGGGGGGTAGATGTGTGACTGGGCAGTTGCCGTAGGAACCCTCCGCCGGTTGCTATTGTTTACATGTTCCCTGGCCAGATCGGGTTAGTGATAAGGCGGCGGCGTTTCCTTGGTTCGGATCGAGTATGGTCCATCACAACGGCTGCTAACCTTCTTAGGAGGAGCACGTCATAATCTTGGCTCACTGGCACAGCCCGAGTGTTTACTGGTTGCAACTCGTACCACAGTACAACTAAACTTCCCCCCTCCCCTCCCCCCTCTTTTTCCTCACAGATTGAAGAAATAGCGCTGGTGTATCACAGACCGGACGACAACGAACAGAAGTACCTCGACCTCGATGGAGACATGGAGGAGCTAATGGTGGACTACAACCTCGTCTGTGACAGGTTAGTGAGTCGTCTTCCCCTGCTGCGTGCGCGGCCCTCCATTACCTGCCCATCCTCCTCCCACTAATCCTGTTTCACCTCCCTGACTCCCTCTCCATGTTCGCCATTAGTCTTCCCCACTCACCTCCACTGGCTTCATACACCAAACAATCAGAGAGTCAGAGACAGTGTAATGCAGAGGGCACACAATTCTAAGAGAGGAGTATTACACATGACTCACTATCAGACAGCTAGGGATGTGAAATAATGAGTGTCATTTCCTAGTCATGTGCCTCAGCTTCTCCAACTTTACTTCCATATCAGGTCACATTTCCCCCTCATGTACTCCCCTCTCCATCATCTGTCAGTTTTCACCATGTTAGTTCAGACTGCTCTGCTAGTACTAGCACAGGGTGTGTAAGGAGTAGAACAAGGAACTGTAAACAGGCTCTTTCTCCCCCTCTCCCTCGCTGAGGTGGCCATCCCAGACTGCTCTGCTAGTACTAGCACGGGGTGTGTAATGCCAGTTTTCACCATGTTAGTTCAGACTGCTCTGCTAGTACTAGCACGGGGTGTGTAAGGAGTGGAACAAGGAACTGTAAACAGGCTATTTCTCCCCCTCTCCCTCGCTGAGGTGGCCATCCCAGACTGCTCTGCTAGTACTAGCACGGGGTGTGTAAGGAGTAGAACAAGGAACTGTAAACAGGCTCTTTCTCCCCCTCTCCCTCGCTGAGGGGCTATACCTATTCCCAAAGGAAGTTTTTGTAGCAACAGTTGTCTCAGGGAGATGTCTTAGTCTTCCAGGAGCGTTGGCTATTAGCTGCATACCCAGTGTGTTTCTGGCAGACTGGGATTGTTGACACCAGGTCTGTGGGAGAACCTAGCAACTTCCCGGGTCTCCCTCAGTTCCATTGAGGGTCCTTTGCTTTAACTATGAGTTTATATATATATAAGGCTGCTCTCGAGCACTTCAGTGTTGATACCAGGAACTACTGCCATATACACTACCTCACTAGGGGGACTTATATACCATGGTACCATGTAATGAGAGGGCTGTATGTAGTATAGTGCATACCTGGCGTGCATGTGGCATGTATTGGCAAGACAGAGCAAGACCTAATCATAGACTGCAGCTCCGTGTCTTTGATGTGGGGTCGTCGGTGGGGGAGAAACGGGCTTTGGGCATTACTGCTGTGTATATTGAGTAATTACGTAATGACGATGTCGTTACAGATCGAGTGTGATAATATTGAGGACCAAGTTGTCAGTCAGAGTCCACACTGTAATTGGTGAGTGGCAGAAAGACAACCACAGCATCATTGGATCTTTCTGCCTCTCTCTCTTTCAGAAACCCTGCTGAGTGCAACTGGGACACAGCTGAGACAAGCACTCTTTGCTCTCAAAAGGATATTCCAAGTCAGTAAACAGAGCCCCTGCCAAGCACATCACTAATCCACCATAGTCTGTGTTAGTTTGAGGGCGGCCAAAGAGGATTGTCCCATTAGGACTGTGGTCTAGTGCCCCAGCCAGGCCTCTCCTTTGACAGGACTACCTGATCCAGTTAACAATGTCCTAGATGTGATTGTGCTAGATGTGATTGTGCCACTGAATTACAGCCAGCTCATCTGCTAGAGCGTCTAGTCATACGTCACTTGTTTTCACTTTCAGAACGACGCAGACCTGGTCCTGGAGTTTGTGTTCAACCAGGGATTGAACGCTCTGGTCCAGGTACGCATGTCCACTATATAACACTGTGTGTGTGTTGAGTGGAGTGTCTGGTGCGGCAGGTCGGGCAGGACAGCGACCAGACCTACCAACAGTACATTCTCAAGGCTCTCGGAGAACTGGTGCTGTACGTTGATGGAATGCACGGACTCATCCAGTGTAATGACATCGTCCAGTGGCTGTATGAGCTCACCAGGTCCAAGGTACACATACACACAGTGGGAAGAGGGTTAAACAGAGAGGTGTGTTGTGTTGTTCTCCAGTACCGAGCGGTGGTGAAGGCGACGCTGGATCTACTGATTGTGTTTGTTGACTATTCGGAGACTAATTCAGGCCAAGCCACACCCAACCTCCCAGTTGGCTCAGGATCACCATCTGGGTCAGGTAAGTCATGTACATACATCCTTCATTCGTCTGAACATACAAGTTCCACACAAACATGTGTACACCGGGGGGTGAAGATTCCGCAGGTCTAAATTAACCCCTTCCCTCCTCTCCCTCCTCCCTCATCAGCTGGGTCCTACTCCCCCAACGGACTACCCTCCACAGCTCTCCTGTTCAAGGATGCAGTTGAGATAGTAGCGGAGGACCACTCTGTCCAGCCATGGAGCTATCTGCTGGAGATCATCTCAGAGACCTCCATCGCTGACCCTGACGTCCAGAGCAAGGCTCTCAGCCTCATCAACAAGGTATATACTATATTTGCTACGGTCACGCCTCCTATACACAATCATGCATATCTCTCTATCTCTGCAACAGACGCTGGCAGGAATATCGAGTGAGGATGATTTCTATGACGTGGTCGATTCTCTGGAGGAACAGAAACTGGAGCAGATGATGGATGTGAGTAGACCACACCCCTTTCTGATTCTGCTGCTCTCAGTATTGTATTGTGACATTTCAAGTGCGTGTATTTTCACGCAATCAAGAAGTTGTTGGTGGTAAAAGATGGGGTAAAGTGGGTGTGCATATAACTTGCAAAGAAATTTGGGTCTTGAATGGTGCTGACTTACTGATTGTGCGTTTCTTGCAGTTCCACCAGAAGAAGAGAAGGAATCAGGATCTGCTCAAGGAGTTTAAAGTCTACGAGGTCAGTGGGTGTGGTCACACTAGCAACCTGCAGTGAAGATTTCTCTCTCACTTGCAGGATATGATAAGTCAGGTGTACATTGTGGAGTACGAAGACCCACCGCCTGGCACCCCGGGGTATGTTACTCCAAGTACTCCAGTGTTACTCCACTGAGTGGTCCGTCATCTCACCCCCAGGAGTGGACAGAGGCGGGTCCGCCGAGTGAGGAATCCTTCACTCCAACTCTCCAGCAGCACTGGAACTCCAAAGTCAGTCCTGAGGAGTTTCTGAAATGTTCATCTCTCTCATTTTTTCCACCTCTCTTCTCCACATTCTCAGGAGGTCAGCCAGTGCTCATGGACCGAAGCTGTCAGTCAGCGACATTTCGTCTCTGCTCTCAATGGTTGGAGATGGTTCCTCCACAGAGTCCAGTCCACGAAGTGAGTCTGTCCTCATCACCACTACTCCCTTGACACTCTCTTCACCACTCCACCCTAACTATCTTTCCATACAGAGCAGCGACACAGCAGAGATAACTCGTTTGACCAGTCGAAATTCAGTGAGTCTGTATATAGCACTCGCCTCTTTTTGCCTACCCTTACTCCCCCCTCCTCTCTCTCTCTCTCTCTCTTACTCTCTAAACAGACACCATCAGTTCCAAAGACCTGGCCGACAGACTGGCACCGCTGGCCTCCTCCACACCAGGCAGCAGGAGTCCTGAGAGGAAGGGCTCTCTCCCCGGTTCCATAGCTCGCTCTTCCAGCGCTGAACCTCCCAGCCAGACGAGGCTGAAGAAACAAGGTGAGAGGGAAATAGGGACGTAGAAGTCGCGATAGAGAGAAAGAGAGTCTGGTATATACAGGTCTTTCCATTATGCTCAGAGCTGTCCCGACAAATGTGTGTTTGTATCAGTATTCTTGGGCTCAGTCAGAGTTGAATGGACGACATGTACAGCCCTAGATACAGACCTTTACGCCCCCTGCCTGTTGGCACTCTGTTTATAAGCACACTCTGTTGGCTAATGCTGTTTAGTTAGTTGTGTGGGGCCATTTTTGTACCTTGGCTGGCACTCGAGGCTGGCCGGACGCGCTGTACACTGTCTCTGTGGCTAAACTGGGATGTGAACTGCCTATTGCCACAGTGACTAACTCTATTTCAGACTCTGCTAGCAGCAGCTCTATTTAGTTACAGATCTCGTGTTTACGAGTGCAGTTGTAGTCAGTCGCTAGCTCTAGCTGTGCTGTAGACAGTATCCTAGTGCAGTAGTTGAGGATGTTGAAGTACAGATGGCACTATGCTCTGCCTGCAGAGTCTCCACTGGCCAAAACCACAATTAAGGAAGAGAAACCAGACACTGCCAATGGTCTGAGCGGCATTTCCCTCTGCTCCTCGCGGTCTCGGACTCACCGCAACTCCGGAACATTCCGTAGCAGTCGTAAAAACTCTGAGGAGTTGTCGACCTCGCCGAGCCAGAGGAGGTCGGGGGGCGGCATGGACAAGAGAGACAGTCTCACTGAGGATGGAAACATTGTCCTGGACACTTCCTCCATTCTGGACGAGATCATGGCCCGGACATTTGAGTCAGAGGACGAGAAAACTCCGTCTCCCTCGAGGCTGAGCAACGGAACTGCCTCTCCGCGCAGAGCCGGGTTGAGAGATGAGACTCGGGCATCGCGACAGAGATCGTCAGCTATTGACACGACCTCGTCCCCTGCACTCAAGTCAAAGGCGAAACAGGCCTCCCAGAAAGCAGTCCCGGAGATGAGCAGTCTGGCTGTACCATCCACTGAGCTACCCACGGCCAGTGAGGGAAGTGAGGTGGTCATGAGAGCTGTGGACAGGAAGAACGAGATTCGGCGATCCGGTTCCATGAGCAAAGAAGACTACCGCAGGTCAGGGGCCAACTGGGGCAAACTGAAGGGGAACATAAATGCCGGGAAGGCTCTCGGGATGTTTTATCACAACCGACGCTCTCAGTTCTTTGAGGATACCTTCGAGGATCAGACAAAGGGTCAGGGGCCGGAACAGAAGGAGACTAATCCCGTCAGCCCTCTCGCAGAGACGTCTGCCGGCTTTGGAGTGAAGGCTGCGAGGACCAGCAGCAGCACTGAGGAAGATCCTGAGGTGAGGAGTCACTTGTGAGGCTGTCGTGTGTCAGCGTGGCTCTGTGTGGTAGTGCCTGTATTGTCACCATTGTCTGAGACTGTACAAGTGAACAATGCCCGCATGTAGAGTGTGTGCCTTATCACTGGTGTATTATCACCTCTTTCTTCACTCACAGGGCTCAGAGGAACCGTCTGCACTGCAACAGGCTCTGCAGAGCAAGAAAACTGGTCAGAGTCGCGTGGCGCAGCGGGCTAAGAAGATGTACGCCATGATGGAGGAGGAGGTTGTCATTGGAGACCCAACCTCTCCTCGCGTGGGGCAGCTGTCTCGCAGCCAGCTCCCCGGAGGTGCCGTGGAAGAGGAGGAGGTGAGGGAAACACAGGCAACGCCGACCGGAGAGACTCTGATGGAGAACCACCGACCTGAACTGGAGTGGGCTTATGCTCCTACCGACATTCCTCTGGGGTCAGGGCTCATCTCTCTGTATTGCCTGTATGTTGAGTTGAGTGTGTCTCTCTCTAGGGACCTCAAGGTGAACGGACTGGACTTCACAGACCTCACAGATGCCGATGAAGAAGATTTATTGAAAGCTCCTCCAGCTCCAGTGGTCGCTGGTGTTCCCCCTCCTCCCCCTGGTCCCCCAGGTGCTCCGCCCCCTCCTCCCGGTGCTCCACCCCCACCTCCTGCTCCGCCCGGTGCTCCGCCTCCTCCTCCTGGACCCCCACCCCCGCCCGGAGCTCCTCCCCCTCCACCCAGTCTACCCGGAGGTGTTCCTCCCCCTCCCCCTCCTCCGGGGGGGCCCAATACTGCTTCAGCGACCCCACGAGTGAACCTCAAGAAACTCAACTGGCGACAGCAGCGTCTCCTCCCCATGAACATGCAGAGATGTGGAGGAGCTATCTGGAAAGACCTGCCCAAGGTGGAGGTCCCCAAGGAGACGTTCACCCATCTCTTCCAGCAGAGAGAAAAAGAGTCGTCAAAGAAGATGGACGTAAGTTGTTCCACTGGAACCCATACATGGCATTTTGGGTAGGAAATGTAAACATGTAAGTACAGAATCTGTTTTTGAGAAGTTTACATGAGTTTCTGTTGAATCTGACACCAGACACTACAGCACAAGGCAGCACGACAAGCACATGAACACATGATATTGTTGTTAGGCACCGTAGTCACTGCACAAACCCCACACTGTTATATGTAAGATATCTCTCTCCTTTCTTCCTCTGTTTCATCACATGTTTAGACACACGTGGAGAAGAGCAAGACGGTGGTTGTTCTGGACCAGCGGAGAGCCAACAACATTCTCATCGAGATAAAGAGGTTCCCCGCAGCCCGGCACATCAAGACCGCCGTACTCAGCATGGACCACGCCTACTTCACACGGGAGATGGTGGAGAAACTGCTGACAAAGCTGATGCCGACGGACGATGAGAGGACCCAGATCACAGAGGCCCGAGCCTCGCAGCCAGACGTGCCTCTCGGCCCTGCCGAGGAGTTCCTCTACACTCTGACCACCATCCCAGAGCTGAAGGCCAGACTCAGTCTGTGGAGATTCAACTTCCAGTTCCAACAAGCTGAAGAGGTATGGGAACAGGGGAATGGGAGAATGAGAGAATATAAAGGTATGGGATGGGGGAATGGAACTATGAAGGAATGGGGGGATGAAGGAATGGAAGAATGTGGGCATGGGATAGGAAATTAAGGCATGATGTAATGGAGGAATGAGTGTCTGTGTTTGGCTGTGTAGGAGCTGGGAGATGCTCTGATGGAAGTGAAGCAGGCCATTGAGGAAGTGTACCACAGCAAGACTCTGAAACGGGTGTTGGGAACTCTCCTCTCCATTGGAAACTTCCTCAATGGGACGCAGGTGATCTCTCTACCTCTGTGACCTGTCTTTTAGTTGCTGGTTGGCAATGTCAAATAGGCTTGCTTCAATGCATGTTCAAAGTAAACCAGTCGGAGGTTCCATATTCAAAAACCTCTCTCCCACAGTCGGAGGCATTCAACCTGGAGTACTTAAGTCGCGTGCCTGATGTGAAGGACACAGTCCACAGAGCTCCTCTCCTGCTCCACGTGGTGGAGCTGATGGTACAGCAGTTCCCTGATGGCACCGACCTCTACTCTGAGATCTCCCACGTTCACCGCGTCAGCAAGGTCGGCCTTACTCAGTACATCATCACATCAGATTGATATTATTATTACTGATCATGGCTTTAGTATGAGCCAAAATCCCTGAGTTTGTTTTTGTCCTGGGTCTGTATGTCAAAATAATCAGTACGTGAACCATCTCCCCCCTCTCTCTACAGATGGACTGGGGAGAGCAGACGACAGGCCTGGATAAGCTGCAGACAGACTTGACTCAGAGCTGGGAGTACCTGAGAGCCATCGCCAAGCACGAGACCTCGACCGACACCACCTCCATGGAGAAGAAGATGAAGTGTGCACAGTCGCTGACAGAGGCTGCTCAGAAACTCAAAGTGAGCAAAACCGTCACTCCCACCTTTCATTACATCACTCTTCTTATTATCTCTCTGTCTGTGTGTGTGTGTGTGTGTGTGTGTGTGGCAGGTACTGCAGGTGGTCCATCGGAGAGTCGTGAACAGATATATCAAACTGTGTCTCTACATGGGTATGAACAGTTCACAGGTCGAGTCAACACGGGTACGTACACTGTATGCTCCACCCACTGATGATGTCATATTACGTCGTCATGGTACATACCTCAGGTTGACGCCTTTTGTCTGCTGTTGTCTAATTTTGCTCTCGAGTATCGGACGACCTTTGGAAAAGTCGTGGCAAAGAACGAGAGGAAGAAACAGGAGAAGGACCGCAACAAGACGAAGGGAAAATTCATTGTGAGTTCCTTTGGTCAGGAGGAACCCTCTCACCATCTTCCTGTCTCCCTCTGAATCACAGAATAAGCTAAAGGACGTGGCAGGTAAGGGGGACAAGAAGTCGTCGAGGAAACAAGGGACAGAGGAAACAGACACTCCCGAGTCGGATCTGGTGGCCCAGCTGGCCAATGCCGTCGTCAATGACGAGAAGAGGAGGGTTAAAGATGGTGTCAAGGCTCGGAGGAAGGGTGGGAAAGCCAAGAAGAAGATCAGTGAGTGAACCTCTCACAGCAGGAGACACAACTGTACCTCTGTCTCTCTTCCCTGCAGTTCGCAGGACAATAGGCAGACCGGAGGAGCTGGCTGAAATAGAGAAGGTATTGGAGGCCCAGGGAAGATGATGATGGCAGCTGACCCTTCATCTCACAACAGTTATATTATCATTATTATATACCACTTCAGTCTCTCAGGACAACCTTCTCTCTCCCTCTCTATGTTGTTTCTATGACGATTGTCATAGTTTACATGTCTGCTATATTATAATAGTGTGTATTATCATCCATCTGCTGGCAGCCTCCACCATTGCATCTTTATCACAAATGTATCGAGTGTTATATTTTTATACCATTATTTACGCTGACATTACTGACAATGGCTCTCTCTTGCCATCATACTTTACGTTTCTATTTTTGGTTTGCGCATGCGTGGAACGCGGCGGTTTGGCGGGAAGTTGGCGGGAAAATGGAGGAAGAGCTGATCACGGCGTTCGAAGTGTTCCAGATAGTACTGGAGAGCGGCTCTTCACTGGTGGACCGCTGTAAGTGGCACGGGGCCAAACCCGTCGAGAAGTAAACGCGCACTCCTCGCTCGCAGTGCGAGACCTGGCCGTCCAATACGGCCTGACTGCAGACGAGCTCTCAGAACACTGGGTGGCTTACGCCGCCAACGGATCACGTGAGCTGACAGAGGGGTCATGTGACGAGTGGAGCATCAAGCTGGCGGCCAGCAAGAAGGGGGGAGTGGGGAAGAAGCATGGGCAGCTGTCAGAGAGGAAAGTTTACACAAAGAACGACATTGCCGAACTGTGAGCGAACCAGCAGGTTGGGTTCAAAGGTCATCTGACGTATTGCCACATGTACAGGTTTGAAGACGATCTGATTGGTCAGTACGGAGCTCTTGGTGACGAGGATTTCTCAACTCAAATGCAATGTGGGGTCAAAAGGTCAGTTGAAGAGACCACACCTCCTAGCTCCACCCACAAGGTAAGGGTGATGGAGAATGGAGCCACGCCCACCACACCTCTGTCGTCACGGAGACACACTGTCGACAACTCAGGACACAATGGGTGGGAGTCATTTCACGACACCAGAAACCCTGTCCTAAACTGTGTCCTGTTCCTACAGATTAACCCCTAGCACACCGGCTGGGTCATACGCCCAGCGGAAGAACTCTGGAGCCGTGGCTTGTAGTCTTAACGAGAGGGACGTCCCCTTGTCCCGCGGGCGAGGCAGAAGAGGAGAGGTGAAAGTGGGGCACTATGACTCGAACCTTGCACTCACGGCCCCCTATCATCATGTCTTCCAGAAGATCTCTGACAAGGCTCTCGGTATGACTGCACATGTGTTTCATAATCCGGCGAGAATCACCAACTTTTTGACATCAAGAAGCCTGAATGACTCATCGCATTTGTATATTACGTGTGTGCAGCTCTGCTAGAGTGGGCGGAGGAACTAGGCAGAGCTATCTGCCACACCCACGGGCTCCCGGAGCCCCTCCCACTCTCCCAGCCGTCCCTGGAGCCAGCGGTGTACGTGGGTCGCGTGGTGTGCGATGGGGAAGGACACCTCAACTCTAGCTCCGTCCTCCTGGAGGGGGCTCTGCAACCCGGCACTCTTCTCTCTCATCGCGTGAGGCTGGAGATACCTGGCTCCTCTGGACCCTACTCCCTCTTCCCCGGACAGGTGAGCTATCTCTATCTCTTTCTCATCTCCTGCTTTCTCTCTCACATTCCTTGCTCATTCCTCAGGTTGTGGCTGTGGAAGGAGTCAACACTTTCAGTGGGACTCTGGTCCCAACTACCATCTATGACCAGGTGAATATCCACTAACACACTTGTTCTGAGGTTGTACCAAGAGATATCCGACAAGAGACAGAGTAGTGCCGACAATATGTTCCCGCCTTTCTCTCTCACTCACTCATGTTCTGTATCCGATTCTCCCAATCATTTTCAAAACTTTCCCCATCCTCTGATCGCCTTCCTAACACACAGACACACACACACACAGTGACACACACACAACACACACACACACGTGCACACACACACACACACACACACACACACACAGGGAATGTACCCTCCTCTGCCCAAGAGGCCACAGGACACTATTGGAGGTAAATTGACACCCACCCACACACGATACCTAATACCTCCTCTTTCCTACTGTACATACTTGCACATTTGAGTGAATTTCACGAAGAAAGCTTTCGTGGATTGCAATACAATTGTCCCCACTTACAAACTTAATGTTCGTGGGCAGTTAATAAATTAATGTTGTGTGGAGGTTTTCTCTCTCATAACCCACACTATATATACTGTATGGTTGGTGTCCCCAGGGTTCTCAGCAGTGGTAGCAGCTGGTCCATTCTCCACCTCTGACTCACTGGATACCACTCCTCTCAATGACATCATCGCCATGGTGAAGAGGGAGGGGCCAGACATCCTTCTCCTGGTGATGACTCAACATTACATCATCAAGTTTTAGTTCACTGTTAATTTCTTCCAGATGGGGCCTTTTGTTGATGTCAACAACAGTGTTGTCAAGGTTTGGATGGTGGCATCACATGATTGTCATGTGACCTTGTTCTCCAGACAGGAAGTCTGCCGGAGGACATGACTCTACAGCAGTTCTTCAGCCACAGGATATTGCAGCCTCTGGTTGACTGTGTCAGTAGGTATATACATCATCCTCATATATACCTCCCTTGTCGGTGGATAATACATGTTCTCTTCCCTCTCCACCCCTCCCTCTAGTCAGAGAACCCAGCTGCTACTGATGCCATCTCAGAGAGATGCTCACCATCCGTTCGAGGTCTATCCTCAACCTCCATTCCAGACCAACACCACCAGACAGGTCTCATTCCATTCCACCCCTATCTCTATGAATATTTTCATTAGTAAAAGCTCTCCCATTAGTGGCACAAAACTATTTGCATGTGCCCTGCATAAAATGACTCATTTCAGGGTGTGGATTATACGAAAAATGTGTGACAATGTACCTCCCACTACGGTGCCATGTTTGGATGTATTGCTGTCTCTCACATAGGACAGAGGGCGTGTCCTGCTCCTCCCTGACCCCTGTACTCTGAGTGTTAATGGAGTCTGTATCGGAGCCACATCCACTGACATCCTCTTCCATCTGTCAGCTCGCACCATGTTCCTTGGGTGAGCCTTCTTCCGCTATGTCGTGAGCAAAACTACTGGTTACTCCAACAGTCATTCTAATTAATGGGGTTCTTTTGTTTAAAAAGGCAATCTTTTGGTGTAATGTTCCTTCTTTCATACGCTGGCTATATCTAGTTAGGTAACTCTGAAGTCACTTATTCTCCTGAAGACCATAGATAAGGAACTGTAGCTCCTGGAGGCAATGTTAACAGTTATTTAATACCCGCAGCGAGGGCTTTATAAACTTCCTATGAGTGTTTTTAGGTCAAGACAAACAAGAATGTTTGCGCCATTATCCGTAGCAACGCGGTCATGACAACATAAATTACTTGTGTCATGTCCGTGAGGTACGTTGCCGGAATAAATCACTCGGCCCTCGGGCGCGCAAACTAATACATACATCTACAGAGAGACAACGTGGGGGTTTGAACAATTTGTTGTAGTTACAGAGACACCATGTTCTGAGAATACTGATTTCCTCTGCACTGCTTGTCGTCATTTGAGGCCAGGGCAGAGGAAGTAAGCAAACCTTTGATTGGCATTCATGGCCGGGATTGTCATAGTTTGACTTTTATATACCAGGTTTCCCTTCTGGCCCTGGACCACTATTGTGTGATTGTCTCAAGAATGTTGATACGTGTGGCTGTATAAAATAGGGGTTTCCACAGAATAAAAAGCTTTTAGTGCAAAATGGTTCACAGTAAGTCGAGTGGGCGAAGGTAACTGAAATTGTTGTCTGTGTGAAAATGGTTTTCTTCAAAACCTACTGATGTAAAACAGTTTGCATCTCAAAGACTATATAGCAAGGAAGTCTTTGGGCCTATTTCACCCCTAGCAAGGAAGTCTTTGGGCCGATTTCACCCCTAGCAAGGAAGTCTTTGGGCCTATTTCACCCCTACCAAGGAAGTCTTTGGGCCTATTTCACCCCTAGCAAGGAAGTCTTTGGGCCTATTTCACTCCTAGCAAGGAAGTCTTTGAGCCTATTTCACCCCTATATAGCAAGATCACATTAAAAACTGCAACAGGGACTTATGTATTTTCCATAAGGAAGTCTCCGAGTACAGTGGTATATCCACCCATACACAGATCGTCAGGAGACAGAATGGGACGGCTAGCTGGACACATTCTGAAACAGCAGTGGTGAGTTGTGCTATATACTTGTTTCATGTTCAGCGACAGTGTGTCCGCGATGTATCTGAAATGGAGTGCATGTTAGGCAACAGAACACCGACGTTTTCACAGTTTTTGAAACTGGCAACTCTCACACACACACACAGCTACTATCCACTGGTCCCGCCGTATCGTAGAGAGGAACCACACCCACAGATTAAGGCGGAGCCAGGCAGCAAGCCCCGCCCACCCAGCGAGGCGTGCGAGGTAAACATGGACTACATCCAGGCGTTTGAGGAGAGGCGAGCGACCTTACCGACCAGACCTGACCTCTTGTTGCTACCCTCTGACCTCAAGCCCTTCATCAAGGTCTCAGAGAAAACCGTTCGCTGTGTTTTTTGCTGCCACTGCTTCCCTATCCTCTAGAGAGTAGACCTTGGATTTGGGAACCTCCTATATTTTTCATTCATTTTCTCTTTTTTACTATCTCTCTCTCTTTCCCATTGTTTTCGTCCGTCCTGCAGGTTCTGGAAGGGTGTGTGTGTGTCAATCCGGGTCACCTCACTAGGAAGAAGACTGGAGGAACTTTTGTCAAACTGGTTGTACCTGAATTGCCAGCCAAACCTGATCTTAGCTCTGACGTAGCAATTAGCGTTGTTCACATATAACATTTTTGATTATGCTAATTATCGCGCAGTAATTGCCTTTCAATTTCCGTCGCGCATCTCCGGTAGGCCCGTGTGCGCATGCTTGCGTGAAGTTTGCGAAGGCTCTCGTATATTTATTACCGGACCGTCTGCGTGGAACGAAAAAAGTTAGCGAATTCTGCAGGGAGCGGGAGATCATGTCGTGCAGACCAGTGCAGGGAGTGGCGCAGGCCTCGACCAGGAGCTACATCGTACGGCGACTGGACGACGCTGATCATCGACTGACTCTACCGAAGAAGGCGCGCGGACAGGAATGTCTCGATAAAGTAAGTTGCGAGAATCGATCTACGACTGCATAGTAAATGGTCGACCTTGTGAATCTAAAGCTGTTTTAGTAAAGTAAATAAACTACGACTATTACACAGTAGTATAGTTTTGGTTGCAAGACTCCTTTTTACTCGCTAGCGCTGAAGACAAAACAAACACACACTTCAGTTCTCTCACACTGGGAAACGTTTCCCCTGCAGGTCTGCAAGGCTCTGGGACTGCTAGAGAAGGAGTATTTCGGACTGTGCTACCAGGACAAGGGTGGGGAGAGACTGTGGGCAAACCTGCGGAACCCTCTCTCCGAGCAGGTCCCCCAGGGAAACCACGTGGTCATGGAGATGAGGGTCAAGTATTTCATCTCTCCGCACAAGATCCTGCAGCCAGTCACAAGGTACGTGGGCACTCCTTGACATGTGTACTGGTCCGTGTACTGCCTGTGATCTCAAAACACTGAGATATGTCAGTGCAACGTGAGAAATTTGAGTGGCTGCGGTTGCTAACGCTCTCGCTGAGTCAAAACCATGTTGACATCAAACTTGGGTTACTCTTGCATCTATACTGCTTCTTGGTGCATACTGAGAGTCTAGTAAGCCACCTGACTGGTATGGCGATGGATACCACATTATTGCCTCACGTAGTGTCCGGCAAACAGAGGCACAGGTCTTTGGGAACAGTTAGTTAACAACCCACTCCAACTGCCCTGGAAATACCAATGTGCCTCCACACTGCAGCTGGTAGGTAGTGATGCAAAGCCCCAGTACTGAACAGTCAGGGAGTAAAAATAACCTCAATTCCTGTGGCTCAAGATCATTATACCTGCGTACCCCGCCCCCCTCTATATCAGATACCAGTTCTACCAGCAGACAAAGAGAGATCTGCTGCGGGGACAGCTACCAGTCGACACTGCCATTAGAGCAGCCCGTATCTGTGGCCTAATGGCCCAAGTGGACCTAGGAGACTACAAACCTGGCCAGAAACACGGACACCTGGCAGTGGTCACAGTTCAGGCTGCAGCGGAGAACCTCGAGGCACGGCTGAAGAGAGAGCATCAGAAATTGGTCGGACTCTCCACGGAGATTGCCATTGAGAAATTCCTCGGGGAGGTTGCCCGGTTACCGCTGTACGGGGTGGAGGTGTACCCCATCGCCGGAGGGCAGTACATCGGAGTAGGACCGGAGTACATCACAATCTACTCCACTCACAAGACGGCTCTTAAACAGTGAGTTTGTGGAGTGAGTGGGATAGGATTAGAACAGGCAGACATCACATCCCAGGCCAGCATATGATGCCTGCCCTCACCACCCTCGTATTAGGAGACTAGACGTGTTATTTCGTGGGGATGTGGACGCCACTGTTTAAGTATCTAGACCCATCAGCCAAAACACTGGAGTTGGCAGCCGAGAGATGTTGTAGATAAATATTGGTGGGCTGGACTCATTCTTCAATCAAACACCTATCGTTCACCGAGATGTAGGCATTCTCTGTGAAAAGACTGTTTTCGGTAGCTAGTGATACTAGAAAAGGTCCCGGGAGTCACTGGTCCAGCTTTTAATACAGTTAGCTTACCTACTGTCCTTGTTAGGGAGGTAGTATGGCATTACGGTGCCACATCGGTGCCACATCGGGCTGTGACATGCCAAGAAATGGCTGTGTTTGTGTACAAAACCTCTCCATTCACACAGTTGCCCATAAACACCACATAGAGACTGCGTGTATATATGAGAATGTAATGTGAATTGGCTTGGGAGAGTTTGTTTAGGGGAGAGAGATAGAGAGAGAGAGAAATGGAAAGAAGATAGAAGAGAGAAAAGAGTATACAAGAGAGTGTGTGCATCTGTGTAGGTGCCAAATTTCTGCTGCTGCAATCATTCCATGTTTTTCCGTTGAGTGAGCAGCCATCTAATCCCCAAATTTGAGACGGTGGGACATGCGATATCTCGCAGTACTGTGTGTGTGTAGTGGAGGCAGGCTCTCTTCCCCTGTTACCAAACTAGTGGATGGGAGGGTGTATTGATATGCTCAGTTGGGTTCCCAAGATGGCTGCCTAGTCGACCTTGTCTGTACACACACACAACACGATGCCCGACTACTTTAGGAGCTATCCCTATTTACGGCAATACCGAACATGCACTCCTAATTGCAGAAAGCATCTACGTGTCAGCCTCCAGCCAGCGGTCTCATACATGTATATATAGGTCTACCTGTTTGCTATTGGTAAACCCTGATTCTACATACTTTAATCGGACTGATTGAGGGTCAGGGGCAGTCTGGGAGTGTTACAGACTTTGTGTCTGACGAGTGTGGGGGATATATCCCACTATTGTGATAAGCTCCATTTCTTAAATTTTAGTTTGTTTTGCGCCCCGTGGACCTTGCTACTCGTCCTCCCACACAGCACAGCAGTCCTATCCACAATAGTCTGATTGCCCACTAATTGCTTGTAGTAAAAGTTTGGAGTGAAAATGGTAATTATACCAAATCTGGAAAAGTTAACATTACGCTAATTTTCCCTCTCTCCCTCTCTCTCTCTCTCCCTCTCTTTCATAGTTACAGCTACTCCTCGGTCAAGTACACAGCCTTCCAGGGGAAGAAATTCAAAGTGCTCATAAAGCATGCGGAGACCCACAGCTCCCAAGAGGTTGAGGTGGAGCTAAACTCTAGGGCAGCGTCCCAGGCCCTCTATCGAGCCGTCACAGAGTTCCACACATTCTTCAGGAGAGACACAGTGAGCTCCGTGGTGAAGATGGCTGGCTACTGCAAGTCTCTGCTCGGGAACATAAAGAGCCAGACCCCCGATAGGTTTTATTTCGACGTGACGCGGACCCACAAGGAGGTGGTGAATCACGTCTGGAGCCAGCTGAACCCGCCTGACCAGTCGAGCAGGGACAGACAGCGAGCGTCGGCCTCCTCAAGATCTCGTAGAATGAGGTCACAGAACGATCCGCTGCCTCCAATCCCTGGGAGCAGATTAACCCGGGCCGTCTCGATGCAGCACCCAGTACGCCCCAATGTCTGCTACCAGCAGATGCCACCTCTACCAACATTCGAACAGGCCAGCCACAGCGCAGACGGCGTCGTAATCAACAATCGCCCGCATCTCGCCATCCCTCACCTCTCCTCGATTGCCTCCATGCCTGCCTACCCGAGCCAGACCATCTCAGAGACCAGTGACGACACCAACAGCACATACAGTTCAGAGTACACGGCCATGTCCTCTCGACTGGGGCCGGGGTACACACATCACAACACTACGTCCTCGTCACAGGCTCTCTCAGATTCCTACATCACCTCCGAGAGCTCTGTTGCCAGTGGGGGTAGCACGGATCTCAACTCCCCTCCCCCAGTTTACTCCGAGGTAGACCCCGATCAACACCCCACTCCGCTCTGCTTCACCCCGCACGCAGATGGTCTACCCCTCTCCAGCCCGTCCAGCGGTATGCCCCCGATATCAGGAGAGAGTGTCTTTTCATTCGACGCGACATCCGTTCTCCATCGTACCAGGGAACTGGAAGGCGAGCTGCAACGACTGCGCAGCGCCATGACATGTCGGCTCTGCAAGCAGAACCCAATCGGTGCCACCTTCTGTCCCTGCGGACACACCGTGTGCTGTTTCTCCTGTGCCCAGCGTCTCCGAACCTGCTGGGAATGTGATGTGCTTGTCAACTCTGTTCAACGAATGCTGCTCGCAAGCAACGTTTAACTCCACTCTTTATATGTACAACGACTGTGTGTATTAATGTTGTCTGTCTGTGTGTGTGTGTGTCATCTCTCACTTTGGTAGGCACAATAAACCTTTCTCCAGATAATGTCTGATCACCAATGCACCAGTTCTCACACTCCCACTCTCTCTGTATGTTATGTGTGTGTGTGTGTGTACATGTGTGTCGATGCTGCAGATACTCTTTCATGTCTTCTTACAAATTGCATAATACGATCTGGTCTTTGAGTCGCAGGCGAGAGCCAAAGAGCCATCACATATGTTACTTAACACCAGCACAAGGCTGCCATAACTAATCAATGTCAACACACATTAGCACCTCATAGTCCCTTCCTTTGGGAGAGGGGGTCTTGTTTTTAAACAACACATCAGGCGCTCAATTTATGGACGTTTGCACTTTATCTTTAAAGGCGAAGAGGTGTTAGCTCTACTGGTAGGAATCCATCGCTAGAAATTTCAATAATTCATGAAAATTGAGACGTGACAAATGGAGACGTGTGCATCATGTCTGTACAATAGACAACAACATTAGTCAATATTAATATTTGTGAATAATTTGTGAGCTAGCTAACTAGTCCTGGCGCAGTCTGCCCTGCGGTAGAAGAGAAGATAGGCCACTTTGTTGGACGTTTGGGGCTGTTTCAACACGGCTTCTTCTGGGACAGACTTGACGATGCTGTCGTCCATCCTCAGCCAGACTCCACTGCCAGTGTGCCTTACGTCACAGGTGTAGTGACCTCCCACAGCAGACTTCCCGTGGTGGTACACCACTGTACCACAGTGGGAGGGAGAGAGGGAGGGAGGGAGTTCATTATATCACAGTGGGAGGGATGGAGTGTGTATGTGTTACTCCATTACAGAGACAAATGTCAATTTGTAAAAGGCTTTGAAGGCAACTACACCTGGAGGCCAAGTGGTGCAGAACACATCAAGGGAAAGGGTCACATGATACCGACAACCTTACCTTTTCCGCCAATCAACACCCTGGCACGCTCCAAAACTCCACACTAAAATTACACTCACACTTGCAAATCCAGCTCATACCAAAGCCTTTCTGAGCAAATTCCTAACAAACTCCAAATGAGGTCTGAGTATAATATGCCAGCACTCCCTTATCTATGCAAAACAAACCAAATGTGTTCAGGATGACAGAACCTCCGTTCCTAAACTTCTCCACACTGTCCTAATAAGAGCAATCTCTCCCCCACTCCCCCTCAGGCCACCAGAGGAGCACTAGACCTAACACAGGCTGCGATCTCCACTATAAAACATTGACTGAGATAGGGACACAGTGTCCTCATCGTATTACTCCCTCCCCCTCATCCCAACCGTGGTCTAGTGCTATCAGGTGTTCACAGAGAGCCACACGTGGTGTCACAGAGGACAGTGATACTGGTTCACCTGAGACGGTCTCAGAATGCTGCCTACGAGAAATGACTGTATAAGACGATGTGTACACACACACACACGTACTCCCGGACAGATAGAGGGAAGTTGAGAGGGGCCGCTGAACATGAGAAGACAACTTGTTACGTTGCTGCGGTAAGTGAGTACAGCGGACTATTGTGTGGTTTGGAAAGGGTTAATGGTGACAGACGACACTGAGATCCTGTTATACGGCAAACAGGTCAAAGTTCAAGTGGTATACATGACACGAGATGGCCAGAATGTTGTCATATGCTGAGTTTGTTCGAGTAATTCCAGTTAGTTTGAGTTGCCATGGCTCATTTGGGGCAGAGAATGTAGGAACCAGTTACATCACTACCAACCTACGTCCCTCCTTGCACCAAGGACACACACAGACAAACAGCTATGTAAGGTAACTAGAGAGAAACATAACAGAAGACATACATTACTTACGAGAGGCAATTACTCAGATAGAGAGACATACATTTGCTATACAGAGCAGAGATAAACAAACCTAAAACACTCAGTCTGCAGTGAAACCTCAAAAAATGGACCTCAGAATAATGGATACCTATCTATAAAGGACACTTGGCTCTGATAATACATTTGACCTCAGAAGAGGGGCGGCGGCTCTCACTTTCAATGTGTCCCTTGATCAGAGGTTTCACAGTGGCCATAATATGCTCACATAGAGATGTACATATAGAGATGTATAGAGATGTACATAGAGATGTATAGAGATGTACATATAGAGATGTATAGAGATGTACATATAGAGATGTATAGAGATGTATAGAGATGTACTAGAGATGTATAGAGATGTACATATAGAGATGTATAGAGCAACAAACCTGCCCATAGTTTGTAGGTTCTCTGGTCATTGGTGACTTTGCCTCTGATACTTGGTGCCAGCAGGTCTGCAGTAGAGAGAGAGAACCATACTCTCCTTATAGCCTATATTTACACCACACAGAGCCCGCCATATCATACTCTTACCACCTCTCCATATACATTTATACTGTGTTACTACATAGCCTATAGTGTGTACAGTTCCATGTGTATACATCCAATCACTATGACACTGATCATGGGTTACATCCTATAATTATGCCAATCTAAACTTGTTTTCCTGACGCTGTGTCTCTCTCTCACACAGGCAGTCTTCAAACAGCCACTCTCTGCACCAAATGATGGCAATTACTGAAGTTTACTCACCCTCATCTCCCCTCACTGGCCACCCATACTGCTGCCCACTCTTACTGAACACCCACCTAACTGTCCTTACCACCCACAGCATGCAACACTACGTATGAACCACTGTGTATGTAGCTGCAGCCTGGAGGAAATCTCTAACAGTTCCCCAAGAAGACAGACTTCCTGCAAGAAATTAACCCTGAGATAAGGAGGACACCTCGCTAATACCCACACCTCTATTGTCCTATTGGTGTCTGGAATTGAGGGGCTCCACTACCGCTACAGTTCCTCCATACACCCACGCTATTAGCCTCAGTGACTGGGGAAGTCTTACGCAGTTCCGAGAACTAGAGATCGGTTTTCGCTCACCAGTTGGTACCTGATGCCATGCCTAGCAACCAGGCCCAGGCCGTCTGAAGGAATGAGACAGACCAACAATGCCAATTAATTATCTCTTGACAACCAACTAATTGGTTTACAATTCGCACCATCGCAGCAGGCACACCCACCCCCTCTCACCTCTGACAACCTCCAGGTCAATCTTGTATGAAACCTGTTTCATCAATTTCTGCGACCCGCCAGTCTTGTCAAACAGGAACCTCTTCAAATGCAGCACCAGCACCATGGGTAGTCGAGCCAGGCTCTGTCGGCGGTGGGCATCCACCTGCAGGGAGAGAAGGGTTAAATACACGGCAATAAAACATGTGTGCGAAGGGTTAAAGAGTCTACTAGATGAGGAGCAAACCCTACATTGATGATGTTTTTTCTCCGGTGGTGTACCAGACCACACAAGTAGTGGACGGGTGGCCCATATCTGGAGCCCTTCCTAATATGGAGCACTGGTTTAGACAAGTCCCACGCCAATATGGCCTCTCTGACCAGCCCCTCTCACTCCCCCTCCTCCCTCCCACCCTCTCTTTTCTAACACTCTCCCATCACCCCACACCAGTGGAGAAATAAGACGATGTCACTCTGTGTAGTGTCTCACGACTCTGGAACATGATCAATAGCCACGTTCTACCAACTCCGTCACCCTCCTCTCTCTCTCTCTCCAGCCTAGTTCCCAGGCTCCCCCGAGGAAATCGTGGGGTATTCTTTGTACGTGCCACATGGACACCCTTGACCGCAACTCTCAGGACGCAGGGGAACATGTATTGTAAGGACTTGGAGGCATTGCAGTTAAATGGTAAACAAACACGTAACTAAATCGACAATATTTCAGATACTTTGTGAAATTTTATTCTCCCTAACTTTTAGCATTGTGACCCAAAATCGACAAGATAATACCACAACTCCATCCTCTACTTTTCCCTCTCCTCCATTACCACAGCAGACGTGAGCTGGCAGGCCTGCCCCACCATCTGTCACTAGTACAAACACCAATTAAATAACCCCCAATTAGCACCATAATCAATGTGGAGGCTGGGGGTAGGATTAGACAGACCAGGGTCAGGCACGGCACTTAATCTGCTTAGCTAGCAAGAGCCTTCGCCAAAACCACAGATGGGGGGCTGAGCTAGCTGGTCCCGCTGGCCTCTCTATAGCTGTGGGGACTGCTAATACCATTAGTACACCAGGTTCTGAGCCAGAACCATGTCAGCAGGGTTGGCCCCCCACACAGAGAGAGAGGTGAGCAGGGGATCTGTGGGCCTTCTAGTGCTTACTGCTCCATGCAAGGTTGGGTCACAATGTTAGGGAGAATAAAATTCTAAGTATTAGACTTTTTGTGAATAATATATGTACCTCGTTTTGAGTTCCGCTGTTCATTTGAACGGCTTCCCTCGTTGCCAGACACACGAGAGCATCTTGAAGACTCCACACCTCACCTGACTAATGAGAGGAGAGAGAGAGAGAGAGAGGTGTACTATATGCATGGGGAAAGGACGTAACAAAACGTGTACAATTTCACACAGAAAATCCGTGGCTTGTAAAATGTCAAAGATGCCAGAGAAGAGAGAGAGACCTGAATGTCTAGTTGGAGGGAGAAGAAAGGCTCCACAGTGGCAGACTCCTTGGCCCCCTGTCTCTGGAGGACACACCTCACCTCTCCACCAAACACCTCGCTCACCACACTCTCTCTGAACCCCATCTGGACACATCAGAATCACCATGGTTACAGCAATATTCCCATCCCAATCCTTCACTCTATACACTCATTGTTTACTTGAAAGCGCTAAGTGCCAACTGATTTGCAAGAATTTTACAATGAATGGATTCAACATTCCACAGATACATTCTACAAAACCAGACACTTCCTCTCTTTATGGTTTGACTAATATAATATACCCATCCTGTCACTAATAGTCATTGTCACCTCCAAACTTCTAAGGGAAGACAAGTGTCTCCCTGCTGGACAGAGGTCAAAGGTTGTTGCTATGGCTGCCACATTTGCACACACCAGTTGTGAGGTTGAAGCATGCATTTTCAGACAGCAAGGAACTGACTGTGTACTTTGACCTAACGCTACCACAGAGTAAAACATACTTGTCTGGTGACAGTCGACTTGTTCTTGGGCCCCACCTGTTCCCACTCCCCCTCCTCCCCACCCTCCCCGTCCTCCCCATCCTCCCTCTCTCGCTCCCTCCCTTGCCCCACGGCCGTCTGTGCCGCCACCATCTCCTCGTGAAGCCCTCCCAAAACATGACCAAGGAATTCCTCCGCATCCTCCTGTCTCCCCTGAAACCATACCCAGTAATTAAGCAACATATTAAGTCACACCCACTGACCACACCCACCTTGGTAGAGAGGGAGGTTTGTATCTTGTTCAGGAGGTCGTACACGCCGTCAGGTCTAAACGGAGACCCACAAACAACTTCTGTCGCAGATCGCTTTCTCTTGCCCTTCACCGAGGGAGAAGAGGCTGGGGGGGGGGGAGGAAAATGAATAATGTCCCAGTGCCACATGTACCAGATTCTCAATTAATTTCAGTCCCCCTTGCTCACTATACAGCAGACTTGTTTTGGCCAAGTAAGATTTACCTGAAAACCCGATTTATGAGTGGTTTTACTGTCTTCCTATACAAACTCACTAGTAGGAAGAGGAGGAGTTTGGTACTCGGAAAACTGCTGAATGAACTGTGTTCTATAGAGATATGGGGAGGAAAGGAGAGAGAGATATTAGCAGCAGTAAGAAGACTAGGAGAGGCTCACAGTGTGTCAGTGAGAGGTGTGTTACTGGGGTCCCGGGAGAGCAAGGGGTCAGGGTTCAACCCTCGGAGGAGGTGACACACTTCGGGCAGGCTGATCAGTGCCTGCAGCGGCTGGGTCAAAGGTCAAGGAAAAAACGAATCCAATGATGTAAACAAGGCAGCACGGTATTTCAATGGGGACTTGAAGAAGTGCGGAAAACAGAGGGTTTAACTTGAAAGTGTATCTTTGGAGCATCAGATTGAATCATGTGACTTTCACATGACAAAGGATACAGCATGCATGTAGCACCAGTTTCCCTGGTTGATGAGGCCGCGAGGCTGGAGGGAGAGAGGAGCATGCGCCACCTTCAGTCCCTCCAGCTGCTCTGTGGACAGAGAGACAAGAGAAAGATTCATTTCAAATCAGTGAGAGAGACAATCATGGAATCCCTCTCTAAGAAATGGGGACACCTCTGTAACAACTTTACCCAAGAAAATTTCTTGAATGCAATTAGACACCTCACTAACTGTCTAATTGGCGAGATGTATCAATGAATAGACTCACCACCAAGACTTTTGAGGTGTACTGACGGTTTGGTCCCCGAGGATTCAGAGCTGACAGAAGCTGCCTCAACACTGCCTCCATTTTCACCAACCTCCCCTCCTCCCCCTCTCTCTTTCCCCTCGGACGGACCTGCTGACGAGGTGGGTGTGGCTACAGATTGAGAGCCACTCCCAACTTTCCTGACCACCGAAGCCCAGGTCTTTGGGTGTGTTTGTGATGATGGAGTTGTGCTCTGTGTGCTGTGTGGAGGGGGTGGAGAGGAGTGAGGGTGTGAGGATGGTGACTGCTGAGTGCTGCTGTGAGGGGAAGTTGAATGGGAAGTGGGTGGAGCATCGGTTCTTGTCTCATTGACAGAGACTCCGCCCCCGGCAACGGAAGGGAGAGAAGGAGTTGGCACGGCAACTGTTTGGACGGGGGTGGAGCTTTCTTCGGCGACCTCTGACCCCAGCGAGGGACTGTTCTGATTGGTGGGTGTGGTCAACCTCTCCTCGAGAGCGGAGGAGAGGCCCTGTTCCACACCGAGAGTCTCGTCTTCCCCGGGCTCTGGACTGGAGCAGGGGATGAAGGGAGGGGCGTTGGCATTGAGTTTTGAGAGGGGGCCGACTGGACAGGGACTTGCTCCGCGAGAGTTTAACTCTGACACTGGAGTTGTTGGTGGGTTCCGGGGGATATTAGGGGAAGCCCCTCCCAGATTGTAACATCTCCGAGCCAACTCGGGGGTCTTCAGCAGAGAGTTGTGGAGGCAGTTATTGTTTGCCTTCTTCCTCAGCCATCCGAACTGCACAGAGGGGGTCAGTGATAGGAGACAGGGCAGACATGAAGACAGTGAAGAGAGAGACGTGTATGTGTCGTGACTATACCTCCAGAGCAGAGGTCTCTGACTTGTACAGGTTGTAAACTTCTCTGGGAGTGAAGGTTCCAAACAGGACCTGCAACATTATAACTAGCACACGGACCTCGTATCTCCCTACTCTCTGCCTCACCCCGTCCAGCTCCTCCATTGATGACCGAGTCCCGGGGGCTACCTCAACATCACCACGTTACTTCTCTTTGGCACATGCGCAGGAAACAACGTCGCCAGAGGCATCGAATGAAGGTGGGGAAGTACTCATGAGGTCGCTAAAGGTCACGAGAGGCGTTATTACTCACCATTTCTCCAGGAACAGGGCTAAAAGACGACGAAAGAAGCAGACAATTCGCCAGCTTCAAAACGCTCACGTGCGCTTTCAAAACAAGCGTGCGCGCATGCGCAATATAGTGGAGCGGATGAAAAAATTCTGCATGCTAAACTGATTGGTTTGTGAGGTTTCTTCTGGAGAGCAGGAAGGAGGCAAGGCGTGCCAGGAGACCGACCCTTGCAGCCTGAACGCCCAGCAACAGGCCAGCCACGCCGACTGAGAGCCACACCTTGGGATCTCTCCACAGAGGAACCGAGGGTCTTCCTGCTACCACCGACATCACTCCTAGAGACAGTGGAAATGGGTGAAGAGAGCCCCGTCTTACATATGGTCATCAAATCAATACATCAGGTATATGGATACACTTGAACTACAGGACACATCTCTAGTATGACTGTTGGGCAGACTCACTGAGTTTCTTATCAGGAAAGGCCTTGGCTCTGATGCGGGAACAGAAATGGAGGAGGTTGGAGCAGGAGTGGAGGTGAAGGTTGAGGAGGTTTGAAGAGGGGAGGGGAGTCTGCAGTATCACCTCCAGGTAACCAAACACCAGGGCATCCAGGGAGCTGGGGCTGACACAGAACAAACACACCTCTGGGTCTTCCGCACGAGGTGGAATTACACGTATGAACTTGTGTATATATGTAGGGTGAACCTAAAACAAAAAATGCGTTCTCACCTCTCACCGTTGAAGAATTGTCTGTCTGCTAGTCTTGAGGATAAGAGGTTAATTCCTTCCTCCGCTCTTGCTTGTAGCTGGATCACATTACTGTCACATGACCTCCAACACACCACCCTCGCTTACCTCTATTCCCAGCTGCTCCAGACTCGTGTCAGGGGGTGCCCCTCTCATTAGATCTCGTTGAGTGGTCCGGTATTTCCAGGAGAGGAAGAGGGAAGAGAGCGGGAAACTCATCATCTTCCCATACTTACGACTGGTGACCTCCATGTAGTTCTGAGTGTCCATCCACTGACTGTACATCTGGAGGAAGAGAAGAAGTTCAGAATAATCATGTATTCATGTTTGTCAGTGATCTCCTCTAATACGAACAGTGACCATTATGGCGAGGTTCCTTAATTAAGGGGTTGATATTGAATGTACAGGTCCTCAGAAAGGGAGTTCCACTGATGTCATTGATACTCTAGAGGGGTGGTGGTTCAGACCATAGCTGGTAGGAGACGGTGGGTGAGGAGACCAGAGTAGGCTGCAGTTTCAGCCATCGCTGCGTCATCCAGACTCCGGTCTATGTTGAATCCCTGCCAAGGGAGGGAGGGAAGGGTGCACGTCACTGGAGCTAACACTGCTGCTCTCACTGTTTGTTTGACGGCAGAAATGATGTCTTCCACCGATCCTGAGACAGTTTTGTTGCCTAATTTCATCACTGGGTACTTCCCTGCAATTAGCGGTAATTGAGAATATTACAGGAGTTCCGACTGACTTACATGAAGGTGATTTCCAAGGTAGACACGCTGTGTGGACCTCCACTGGAAGCCTCGCTAACTTGCAGTAAGTCTGCAAAACCAGCCAGTCACATTATTTAGGACGGTGCACGTGATCGATCTCACCAGAACTTGCAAACTCTGCGCTTCCACTGACTCAAGATATTCGTCGCCAGGCACGAGCGTCAGCTGCGCTCTACCTCTTTGAGACGCTCTCCTCTGTCGAGACATACTACAACACATGCACTGTGCACTCCAGGAAATTTTCTTACGAGCAGTTCAACATTTCATGGTAATTTAGCGTTTCGCATAATTAGGTAATAACAATTTCGTCTGAAGTAATCCGAGGCATTCCTTCGCTTGGTTTTTTGAGCAGGTCTGGAGCCGAGGATCTGTTTTGTGTCTGTTTGCCAAGTGACTGGAGTGCTGCGTAAGACGCCGAGACCCGACCAGAACGACCGCTAGCTTTAGATGAGGGCCGCCCAAACCTTTGTCATGTTGTTCCTGCGACGGAGCTGATCGGCCGTGCATTCTGGACGAAGCTAGCCCAGCACTAGAGAAGACGTAATTCGACCTCGACAGTGCTCCCCCGCGAATCCTTCCATATTCGCCTGTGAGTGAGCCGATCTAGCTTCTAGCACTTCCATGCAAGTTATTCCACCGTAGAATTCCGCCGGAGTGATTACCAATTCCCTGAAAATAGAGAAAAAGAGGGAGAGGCTGTAGAAGATGAAGGTACCAGAGGTACTCAGTGCCTTCCACACGATGCCGACGTGCGACCGACTGGACCTCATCTGCCGTCTCCTGCGTATCTGTGTTCCATACGAGCTCCGATTCCTCGGAACGGTTCTCCTGGACGCCGCCCACGCCCAGATGAAGAGCTTCTCGGCACTGGAGGTGGTGGCCAACCAGGTGAACCACTACTCAGGGTTCAAATCTGGCGCCCTCACTCACGAAATCTGCGAGAAGCTGTGCTGTGCTCTGGCTGTGGTCCACGCTCACAATAACCCAGTGGCGGAGGCAGTGTGTGGCCTTCTTGACAACCCACAGGTTCTCCAGCTGTTTGACGAAACCAGTGACGTAAAGGTCCTCAACGACCTGCGACTGCTCTATGTAATGGCGGTCAACCACCCCGCACTGTCCTTTAACCAACGGCAGCAACTCCTCTACCGCTACCTCCAGAGAATGGACTCAGTGTACAGGGGGAAGAGAAAGCTGCTCAACCTCTCCTCCTCAACTGAGGTGTGCCTTTCCCCCCTCCCATTCCCCCTCCCTCTGTATCTCTCCCTTATCCCCACACATATTCCTACATCCTACCTCTCATATATGGGACACCTCTCTATACTGGGTGCTACTCTTGACTAAGTGCTCACAAATTTGCTCTATCTGCATGTTAAAAAAGTAAAAAGCAGAAAAGGAGGTATCCCTGTTGCCGGCAAATGGGATCGTTTACCACCAGTGGATGTATATACATACAGATTGCTATTTTGTGTATTCCCTGAAACCATGCAGTCTTTACACAAAATTAGCAATCACACTACTTTATACACACCAGACATACGTAGCTGGGAGGAGGATCCCTTTTCCCTCCCTCTCCTCTTCTTATCCTCCTCCTCGAGGGCTGCATCTCGCACACAGAGTGTCATGCAATTGGAATTGTATGGAAATATAGGAAGACGGCAAGCGTCAAAATTTTTATCAACTTTGATGACGATGTGTGTACACATAACCTCAGTGTGTGGGTCTCAGCAGGCTCCACGTGGGCTCACTGCTTTATCAATCTAATATACCCACTTAGTTTCTTTAGCTGTTACCCCTAGTAACAGCGAGGTTGCCTAGCTACCAGTTTGGAAATTCCTAAAGAGAGCAGTGTCCAACATGTACCCCATGGTACCTTACAAGTGGTGCTTATGTTCCGTCTAACGCGGTAGGCACTCACTGAATCCTATTGTACTATACACACATACGTTAGTAGAGAATAGATGTTGCCATATGCTGCTTCACGTACATGTCACCTGGTGCAGTAAGAGTCCCAGTAGCAGCGAAGCCGTGTTTTCAGCTGCCCATCCCTCTCCTTTGCCGGAGCCATTCTGAAACACCAGCAGAACCTCAGCAGGAAAACAGAGCACACAGTGTGTTTGTTTCCCACCCCACAGCCCCATATATAGAGAGAGTGGCACAGTGAGGGTTGAACCCCGATTCTCATCTGTGGCTTGTTTTCCTCGTTTTAGGCTTTCTTTACGGCCTCTGTTTCTAGTTGTAACTTTCCCAAACTCACATCCTTTCTATTTCTCTTCCCCTCTCCTCCCTCTCTCTCTTTTTGTCTGCAGTCAGGAGAAGCAGATGGGTCAACTACGCTACGCAGGGAACCGGGGAGACATGGTGAGGACACATCTCTCTCTCTCTCTCTCTCTCTCTCTCTCCGAGAGAGAGAGAGATGGCCAAATATTGGCTCTTTTCGCGTCTGGCCTTGTCGCTTACTCGATTGCTGCATTCTGGACTGCCGTATATGTCATGTGACGCTGTGTCAGCACTTCTCTCCCTGAGAGCCCGTCATGTTGGCCACACCTTTTACCTAATTCCCTATTAGAGCCGTCTTTCCTGAGCTAAGATCTAGTGTCGGCTGTTTTCCAAGAGCCACTCGTGCACCGTACCCCCACTCCCTGTGGGTGTGGGTGTGTAGTGACTGGAGAATGATTCTGTCTCGATCTCTTTTGTAAAACCTATTTTGCCAAAACCCTTCCATTGGAGTGTCATCAGATGACATCAGAAGCTGCGTGGAACCTGTCTTTTGGCGCTGTTTTGTCTGTTGTATCCCACCATAGTCTCTTCGGCAACCCTTTCTATCTTGCCCCCCAAAGTGGCGTTCTTTGCCAGTCTGTCATTGTTGACACTGGAGGCCGGGAAGGCCACGTCATAATTTGGCAGCGGTGGAGGTGACAGTGCCATAGAGGGGCAGGGGCTGGCAGGGGTGGGCAGGGAGGTAGTGGTCACTGGCTCCAGCCACTGTTGTGGGCCCGGGCAGATGGACCCCGTCTACCAGTGCCTCGTTCCCAGCCCTAACCAAGCATTCCTGCCCCCCATATCAATAGTACCGGCAAATTAGGCTGTGTTACATTCGTTGGGTATCCCCTTGCTAGCAGCCTCTTCTCCCTCCTTTCCCTCTCCCTTCTCTTTCCTTTGTTTTCCTCTCATCTCTGCAGCCTTTGTGATCTCCTGTGAGGTCCACAGTGTTTACAAGAGAGCTGACAAACGCTACCCCTACATGATCCAGGTAACTAGCAATCATTACTTTCTACCCCCCACTCTCTGTCTGTACCTATGTATGTACATGTGTACTTGTATCTAATCTTGTCCAATACATGTGTATGTATCTAATCTTGTCCAATACATGTGTATGTATCTAATCTTGTCCAATACATGTGTATGTATCTAACTTGTACGCAACATCACATTTACATCTCCAGACTTGTAGGCTACAACACATGTATGTATGTAATCTTGTACACAACACACACGTACTCACACTGTACTGTACAGCACACATGTATGTATGTATGTAATCTTGTACACAACACATGTAATTTTACACAACCCTCCTCTGGGGCCTCAGATTACGCAATCCTCGGCAATTCTTTGGCGGTACGTAGTGCGTGCAATAGATGAGGAATGTCGGTTTGGTATGCAAGTGGTCAGCCTCACGAGTAAGACAGTAGTTATCGTAGCAGTGGTGGGTTTCCCTGTACCTCCATCTTTCCTCGCTCGTCCTTCATAAGGCCACCGGCACTACAACAATACTCACTTGCACACACCGTCTTGTATGTTAACCTCGGAAATATTATTATTGTAGGTGGAGTGGAGTGACGGGACATCGTGTTGCGTGCGTAGGACTTACGGAGATTTCTTCTCCTTCCACACCAAGGTCTGCCTCTCTCTCTCTCATTTGCTCTGTGTATCTATCAAGACCGCTATGCTGCGTGTGTGCCAGTAATCCCTCCTCCCCTCCTCTCCCCCTCCTCTCCCCTCCTCCCCACAGCTACTGGACCACTTTCCAGAGGAAGGAGGACAGAAAAACAAAAAGGAGCGGATGATCCCGTTCCTCCCTGGCAAGTACATTCCTCGACTTCTCACTAACAGCAGAGAGATGGCCGAGAAGAGGCTTCCCGAGCTTCACAGATATGCCAAGTGAATCTCAACCAACTGTTTCAGTTCTGAACTTCATCTCTCTCTTCTCTTCTCTCTCTCTCCTCTCTTTCTCATCTCGTTCAGGGAGCTGCTGGTGTTACCTGAGAAGATATGTCGATGTGAACATGTCTCAGAGTTCTTAAGACCGCGACCACAGGACCTGCGAGAGGAGTATCCTCCAGTGGAGAAAATCACCAATCTCTATGGTCAGCCCTTTTCTTTGCTTACTGCACTTTCGAATATGGCAAAGTATAGTTTTCCAATTAAACACCATTTGATGATACACAACATTCCTAATGTCTACGTGTCTGTGTGTGAGTGTGTGTGGTAACTGAGTTCCTGTCTCCATCGCAGACCTTCTGGAGTCAGGAAAGGCGAGGTTGCGGAACTACACAGACCCCTTAGTGGGGGGCAAAGGTTCCCCCCAGATCCAGCGGCCCTCCCCCCTTCACCGAGCCTCGGCAGAGACCACACCTACTCAGTCTCGGACGGCACACACACTCCCTCACCAGTCTACCTCCTCCACTTCGCAGGCCAAGGAGGAAGCCGCAGGGCTGGAGAGACGGTTCACGTATCCTTCTCGCCGCTCCGCCTTTACACCCGTCACCCCTCCCCAACAGCATGAGACTCCGCCCACTTCCACCCACCTCACAAACTCACAACCTTCCATCGCTAACAGCAGCTCAGCCTCTAGCACTGGGGAGTCAGTCTCCATGGAAACGGTTGCCGAGGTAACAAATACAGTGGATTCCTCGGCTAAAGTTGTCACTACATCCACAGCCTCATTCTCCACACCCTCACAAGTCACCTCCTCACAGTCGTCATGGGAACAAGCCGTTACCATGGCACCATCCACCTCAGCAATCTCTGTAATCTCACACCATCCCACCATCTCCACTGCCACCTATTCCACTCCTCACACATCTTCCTCCGCCACGTCCAAGCCGACATCGACCTACGCACCCTCACCTTCGTCTTTTCCCCCTGCCCCCTCCCCCACGAAGCCCCTCCCCTACTTCGCTCACCCACACGTCGTACACAGACCCACCGTTGTCCCCTCCCCTCCCCCGCCCCTCCAATTTGCCGGGAAGACGACCCCCATTGGCGAGCTCTCCTATTCCCTCCCACTCCCTGTTGGCCCGCCAATTCCGTTCTTTAACCCCATCATCATTGGCTACGGTTCCCCCATCCACTCCCCCTCCCCCTCCCCTCTTACTCCAGGGGTACTCCGGGGTAAGAGCTCCAGCAACATCTCACGAACTCCAACGGAGTACGAGAGTCTAACTCGCTGGCTCAAAAGCCTTCGACTTCACAAGTATGCCTCCATCTTCGAGAACATGACATTTGACGATGTAAGTATCAACACCATCTAGTCTGCATTAGAAAGTTGTCTTGCACGTTACTATAAAACACTAATGTTTTCTCTCGAAAAGCTACTACATTCATGATGGCATTTCCTCGCGGTTTTTTATAGCGAGCGTTTTTAAATTCCTGTGGTATTCAGCCTACTCCAAAGTTGGTAGTGTGAGTCACAGTGTGTCCATATGCTTAATTGGCGGTATGCTTGCCATTTTAGGAGAGGAACTTGTGATACGAGGCATTACTCACGACGATTAACTTTTCATATGGGCAATTTGATATAGAGTTCCTTTATCCCCCCCTCCCCCCTCTCTCCAGCTTTTAGCACTGAACAAAGCATCTCTGAAGAAGAGAGGAATGACTGAAGGAGCTGCTAACAAACTCGTTGGGAAGATCGAGGAACTGAAGTAAGAATATACACACATTCTCTCTATCATGTGCGCAAGTGCTCTCATTCAACCCAAAAAGCAGCAATAGCAAGCATGGCACGTGTGTTGTGGGCTGAGGTGGTTGGTTGGCAGCTGTTCTAGTGGCTGGAGTGAAGCAACCGGCCAGCCAGCATTACCAAACCTAGACCTGCCGCCTCAGCAGTTTGGCTGAGTCCACAGCCACTCTGTTGTTTAGTGAGATTTGGTTGCTGCAAAAGGGTAGATCAGGCCTGCTTGTGTGCTGTACTTTGAAACACCCAATGCAGAAACACACAATATACATATTATTTACGTGGATGTGGTTGTGCAGTTTGTTCTAAATTCTCCCATTTCGAGTCTAAACATGCTGTTTGCCTATAATTGGGGGTCATGTACACGAATTATACACATTCTCTGGTTCCCAGGGCCCACAACTTCACAGGGTTTCGCGACATGCCCTACAACCCTCGAATGACTCGGAAACCCTCGACATGCAGTCTCCCTGCGGCTCTACTGACAGAGAACAGGGTGACGACTCCCAGCTCAAGTGTCGACGGTCTCAGCCCCACGGACAGCACCTGCAGTCTGGACAAGGCAGCTCTGATTGTGTCTCAGACCTCGGGCAGTATGACAGACATGTTCTACACACTGAACGGAGCCCAGAGTCCTGCTAGCTATGACGTCGCTGTGCTGAAGGCCATGACGGCAGGTCAAGGAGGCACGGGGAAGGACGGGACACTGAAGAGCTCAGTGGTGTCTCCTCCGCTGTCTGTAACGTCTCCCTCTTCTCCTCCCATCCTGTCTCCCCCGGCAACCAGCGACGTGGAGTCTGACGTCTCCAAGTCGACACTCACTCGGAGCAGTGTGGGCGGGGCAGTGGGTGTGTCTAAGAGCTGGGCGGATCGACTGGACGATGCCGGGGAAGACGAGAGAGAGGCCCGTACTCCGGAGTGGGCTGTACTCCACCGAGACCCCGGGGTACCCCACTCCAGTACTCCGTCTCACCCCACAACAAAACAGGCTCATCATACTCCGATCAACAAACGACACTCGGCTGAGCCGCCAGATGGGTGGAGTCACAGTGACCCCATGACCTCTACCAGAGCATCCTATCATCCTCAGTCGTCATCGTCTCGTAGTATTCCGGGGGGTCAGACTGCAAACTGGGTTCCTAGACCCCTCCTGCAAAATTCCCACCTCCCTGGGGGGCGGAGACACCGAGGACCCCATCAATCTGTGACTGCTCTGGGGGTAAACGGACTCCTCCCCACGCTACCTCCCGCAATAGGGGTCCCCCAGGTTCTGCAGAGGCCCCCCTATCTCACCTCGCCGGCTGGCTGTGGAGTGATCTCCGCGTACCCTCCCATTCTGAGTAATCACAGCAGGGGCTCGGTCCAACCTCCCCCTCCAACTTGTTTCAACTGTGGGAAGAAAGGCCACTATGGTGCATCTTGTCCTGCTGATACCATCGACACCAATAGCCCTGACAGTAAGAGTTTCTCTTCACTAGTGGTGCTAAACACCATAGGAACCTCAGCCTCTCCTAAATCTGTTCCCTCTCTCCATCCCTCCCAGTGTTCCACAGGCAGTTGGAGAGGCTGAGTGCTTCACGTCAGAGCTCCTCATCTCACAACTCCCACTGGCACACATGACACACACCACATTGTCACCCGTGCTCATCACAATTCACTCTCTGCCACTGGTTTTGTGTGCATCCGTCCTTCATCCTCACACAAATTGAGTCTCACTCACATGAAATGAAAAACAATTTTGCAATAATGGTGATCCCAGGCAAATGAGCCAGCACATTGTATATTGTTTACACACCTGAAAATATTTGGGGTCGCGGTAATTATATCAATCAAGATGGTGTGATTAAAACATTTCTACCACCATTTCTCGGTATGTATGTGTTCCCGAGCTTGCCCACTGGCTTCCAGCCAGCGTGACGCAGTCTCTATCATCTCCAGAGGTCCACACACATAGCTGGAGACCAGCCGACCTTCGGACTCTGGTAGACAGGCAGATATGTTGGCTTCTTCTATTCTCCTCTCAACTATATACAGAGGAACAGTAATGTCATAATTATACTTCCGAGTTTTCCCCCTTGAAATTATTCAGGGAATAGAGTAAGTACCCATGTTTATGTGAGTGTCAGGATTGCCGGCTGCTAGTTTCTGACG
The DNA here is from genome assembly GCA_030341885.1 of Geodia barretti. Classification (NCBI taxonomy): domain Eukaryota; kingdom Metazoa; phylum Porifera; class Demospongiae; order Tetractinellida; family Geodiidae; genus Geodia; species Geodia barretti. The sequence continues at coordinate 23,406 of CASHTH010001490.1, read as the reverse complement.
AGTGATGAAGAAGTTGGAAGTCAGCCAAGAGGAATGCATGGAGCAGAGTCTGTCAATCTCCTCCTGTTGTAATTAATACCTCCAGTGAAAACTGAAGGTTGCTATTGCACAAACCTTGAACAGGAGCTCGGAAACATTTCTTGCAGAGTAGAGTAAATTCACCCTCCCTGCTGCTTGACCCAGCTCCACTAGTTTGGTGTGGTGGAGGAGGATTGACATCAGTGGGTTGATCCCAATCCCACCTGCTATCAGACACAGGTCACGTGACATCAGAGGAGAGTCACATGACTCGGAGGGTGTGGGATCATAGACGAAATCTCCGCCCACCCTGACGGAGAGTGTGTCCCCCTCCCTGCATTGAGAGGTCATCCAGAGAGTAGGAGGGTGACTGGAGTGCTGAATGGCAAGTGTGAACACTCCTCTCTCCCTCAGGAGGTGGGGAGCTGAGGTGATGGAGTAGCCTCCCACCGTCTCGACTGACGGTATGTGCACGTCAACCCTAACGAAACGCAACCGTAAGGGCTACGCTTGAGTGACGTGTTACGTCGCGTACCATTGTCCAGGTTTGAAGGAGAGGTTTTCGTTCTCTGCGCGCACGGAGAACCCCTTCACGGTCGGTGTGAGTTGGGAAACGCTCTCTACAACGACCTGCGACACCTGCACCGGCGGAAAGAAAGCTCACACTGGCATATCTACGACCTTACGTCTCCCCGAGAGGCGCCCCGGGTTCGCTCCAGATGTGTAGGCCTCGTACTACCGCTCATGGTTACTCTCACTACACGTTTCCCTGAAAAACCTCCCGACAGTACACTGCGGCAAGCTTGCAGCGCCATTCCAATTGAAGCGCACTTCCCACGTGTACACCAACAAAATGTGATACAATCTCCAGTAAAGTTAGACAGTGTTCTGTAGGTCCATGACAGCCATGAATCACCAACAGCCTGGGCCTGGCTTGGCAACATGCAGATAGGTAGAGAAAGCAGGCAATAATACAAAGTAAGTGAAGTCTACAGCTAGTACAAAGGACTTCTTTTTCCGTCCATCTTTTTTCTTTTCTTTTTTTCTTTTTTTTTGTCCAGCAGGCCTCAACACACTAGACACAAGGAAACTTAGAGAGAGAGGAGTAGAAGAAGGCTAGAAAGGTGGGAAACAGGGAAGATTTAGCTGCTCAATATGGCGAGTACCAGTTGGATCTTGCACGGCCCCTACGGAAAAGAGTTCAATAGTTTTTTGGACGGGATATGTAGTTCCTCACCTGAAGGCACGCCCCCTGCCTCCTCGAGGGTACGAAGGAACTGGAACCATCATGTAGCCACCCATCATCATTGGAGCTCCGTAACCCCTCCCCCTCCCTCTCCCCCTACCCCTCCCCCCTCGATTCGTCGTGGTAATGCCTGGGCGGTTGGTTCTCTTCGCGCTCACCTGGAAACACACACACACACATCGGCACAGTATGTCAGACACAGCACGACATCAAATGTGGGGCACCCACCTTGATCTGTCTCCCTTTGAACAGAGACTCATTCAGTTTGACTGCCTCTTCCACCATCTCCTTCTCTGCAAACTCCACGTATGCAAACCTACACATGGAGTATTAGTTACCAGAGGATGTGCGGTGGACTGGTTGTCAGGTTACCCTTTAGGGGACCCGGTGTACTTGTCACAGAGGATGGTGACACGATTGATGGAGCCACAGGCCTGGAAATGCTGGCCTAGTTCTTCTGCCGTTGACTGGTAGTCCACCTGCATCCAGCAACCAACAACACGTTCATTCAAACACACACAGAGACACAAATGACAGGACTTACACTGCCCACGTATACTGATCTGGCGTCCATCTCAGCCTTCTCTTCAGGTGTGGGATACTGTGAAGCTGATGGCGACAGGTAGTAATGGGAGGCGTGGCTCTCCTAGTGAGCTCAAAATCTCACCTGATTTCGTGGACATCTGCTTCTCGACTTCAGTCTGCATCTCTTTCAGCTTCTCCGCCTCTTCCTCCATCTCTTTGACACGAGCCTTGATGGCCTCGATCTCCTGAATGGCCGGCAGACAATGTAAAACACGCTCACATGTCGAGGGAGGCATTATTTAGAACACAGTTCACACCCCGGCCCACCGTCACGGGATCGTACCGGATCTTCCACGTTTACGGAGTCGTTGCTCTCCTCCAGTAGTGCTCCCGCGTTCACCTCTCCCTCGCCTTCTTCCGTCGCAGTCTCCCCAAGCCCGGCGTCCAGCAACGAGGCATCTTCCTCGTCCAGAGCGCGGTCTTCGGGCACCGCCAATTCCGCGTGCTTCTCGTCTACGGGTGTGTCCAGAGCCGCATCGTCGACATCCACCTCGGGGGACTCTGACAGATCAGACATGACGGCAACGCTTAGTTCTCTCGCTAGTCAGAATATGGGTCTGGTTTCACCACGAGGTTTTTGCTGGGCCGCCTACTTTCATTGCGCATGCGTGGTTGTGATCGCAAAATTCAAAATTTCGCGGCACGGGAAGCCGGGGAGAGAGACACAGATCAGGGAAGAGAGACAGCAGGTAAAACGAGGATGATGGCCAAAATTCAGCAGGTGAGCGATCCCGTCCGTCTCTCGAGACGTTTCTGTGACTGACTTGATATTGCATGGCAGGTAAAAGACATGCGGCTGGACAAGGAAAACCGAGCGATCAAAACACACGTCCCCGCCGCCAAACTCAACCCTACCGTCAGTGTTCCCTCTCCTTGTGTGGCGTCAAGTGTATCTTATTTTCTGCTACAGAGTAAGGTACCAGGGACTAGTGGTGTACCAGTTCTGCCGGCCAGTACGGCTCAGACGGCGGCCAGCCAAGACCCCAGAGCCGACAAATCGGCGGCTCCTGCAACTTTTGGGGAGGATGGGAGAGAGGACCAGCCCCAAGCCACTAAGTGAGAACCCCAGCTTTTCGCTATCTGACTTTGTACGCAATCTCTCTCTTCTATCAGGGGAAAGAGGTGGACGCTGCAGGATTTCGACATTGGGCGGCCACTCGGCAGAGGCAAATTTGGGAGCGTATACCTCGCACGTGAGAAAAAGACCAAATTTGTCGTCGCAATAAAAGTCAGTTAGCCAACCGAACGTTGTTCAAAACCACATTCAGCGTATTTGTGTTGATGTCAGGTGTTGTTCAAGAGCCAGTTACAACAGGCCCAAGTGGAGCACCAACTGAGACGAGAGATCGAGATACAGTCCCACCTTCGGTACCAGTAATTGCCCCGCTAATGGAGGGAGTTTACCCAATACCTATTTCCACAGGCATCCCAACATCCTCCGGCTCTATGGGTATTTCTACGACAGTACGAGGATCTACCTGATCCTGGAGTATGCTCCCCGCGGCGAGCTATTCAAGGAACTGCAGAAAGCCACAAAGTTTCCAGAGCAGAGAGCGGCCACGGTGAGTCAACTGCCCCCTACCTGTGACCACACCCACTGGCCACACCCCCCGCAGTACGTGGCACAGCTGGCCGACGCCCTTCACTACTGCCACTCCAAGAAAGTCATTCACAGAGACATTAAGCCAGAAAACCTGCTCGTCAACTTGAGGGGAGACCTCAAAGTCTCGGATTTCGGCTGGTCTGTACACGCCCCTTCTTCCAGGCAAGCCAGAAATTGATTGCAGAAGTGGTGACAAATAACATTCTAGCTAAAGGGCTTTGGAATTTGCTAAACATGCCTGCCCATGAGTAAAGTTAGTATCTCTCTTATTGTGTGTTTGACATACAGACGGACCACCATGTGTGGCACACTGGACTACCTGCCTCCAGAGATGGTGGAGAGCAAGCAGCACGACGAGAGAGTTGACATCTGGGGTCTCGGAGTCCTCTGCTACGAGTTCCTTGTCGGGTCTCCTCCATTTGAGTCCTCGACACAGAGAGAAACTTACAACAGAATCTGCAAGGTGAGTGTAATTACACACTCTCTCTCCTTCTCCCTGTAATTAGCAAGGTCCGTTATAAGACACTCTCCTGAGTTCTACGTGAAGATTGGAATTGTGTGTTTTGTGTGGTATGTAGGTTGATCTTCGCTTCCCAAGCCACGTGTCTGAGGGAGCAAGAGACCTCATCTCAAAGGTATAGTTATGCACACATATTCCACTATTCTCCTCTCATCTTCTCCTCACCTCTTGTTCCTCAGCTTCTCCAGAAGCTGCCGTGCAATAGGATCTCTCTCCCAAATGTTCTAAAACACCGGTGGATATTGGCCAACGCTGAACGATTGCCGCAGAGCGACACGCCCTGATCCCCTCCCTCCATTCCCCCACCAACCTTATTCCCACTGCATGGCAACTGACATGAACAACACGCACACACACTGCTTGTCTCGCACTAGAATTGTAAGTTTCTAATTATTGCACACAGCTGTGCTGTTTTACTGTCATGTTGGCACTGTTTCATAAATTTGAGTATAATTACTAGCTAAATAGAGTTGCTATTTCGTCGTCAGTGTCACTTTCATTTTCTATGAGCTGAGATGGCTGAGGTGAATCACTTGGTTTGGTCGTTTTTCGTCTACCGGTGTAAGACTTGATCTTCTTCTCTATGTTGATATCACGGTCTCTCCTCTCTATTGCACCAGTCAACTCCCTGTGGAACCTGTCCATAGAGGCACACACTGTCATGATAGATGGTTGTCCTAAATCATACCCATCTCTTAGAGCGGTGTGCTTTATTCAGAGTACCACACTATATGTAGTATAATATACCTGTCAACTCTCTGCAAGTTTTCCCTCAGTTTGGCATTCCCAATATCCACAACATGTCTGCGGTACTGCGGCAATGGTAACGAGGGGATGAAGCAGACTCGTGGTCCACGTTGTGTATTTACCTCAGTGGTAGTGAGGAGTGTATTGTCGTGGGCCAGCGGCACCTCCAGCGAGTGTGTGCTGCGGACTAACTGAGAGAAAACGTGAGAGATTTGTGCCTCTTCCCTCTCACCTGCAACCATCCACCTCTCCTTCTTCCCACACGACAGACCTGAGTTACGAAACCCAGACGCAACCGCCGTCTGCAGCTAAAGAAAAACAAACACAAAAAGTCTAGAATAGAGACCAATGTTTTAGCTCACCATGAGTCTTGCATCAGAGAGGGTGGCACACATCACATGCAGCACAAAAGGCTCAAACTTGAAGTAGACATATCCTGTGTGTTCTCCTAGTCTTTCACACCTCAGTGCCTCCTCCTATTATTTTCATCAGAGGTGTGGGTTGTGCAGGTGTCACTGCAGTGGACTGACTAACCAGCTGGGCTGGTTCCAGAGGATCATGTGATACCAGCAGCCAGCTGCAACCTTTCTTTCTCTGCTCTTCGCCCTACAGTTGGTGAAGAGGTGCCCTACGTGCTTCCACACACGCACGCGCAAACTGAATGGGCGGGGCTCAATTTGCGCGTGCGCGTGAGAAAGCCAACCTCTGCAAAGAGCACTAGTCGTCCAGAGCATGAGCTGGTGGAGTAGTAACAGTCCAGGCGGTTTAAGTAGCCCACCAGAGGCAAGATGGCGGCGTCCACACTACCTTTCCTGCTCAGGTCTACTCCGCCAAGCACCCGCGCCTTGTCCTCTGCAAAATCCGCACACATTTTGCAAGGTTAAAGGTCACTGAACTTTTGAACTCAACACGTGACATTGCCAACGTTGGTGCAAGCTCTTTTTCTTCCGTCTCGTATTCTGTCTGTGCGACCATTCATCGTCCTATTACCCAAGACCTGTAGGGAGACGACTAGATATGGCGGTTCGTGTCCAGTTCGAAGGCAACAGCGAGGTCGGCGTCTTCTCGACGCTCACAAACAAATACTGCCTCGTGGCCATCGGAGGCTCCGCAAACTTCTACAGGTATATACTGTATACAGAACCCAGCGTCTCACGTGAGTGTCTCTCCATACCACCCACACAGTGTGTTTGAAGGGGAATTGTCTGACGCCATTCCAGTGGTGTATGCCTCTATAGCAGACTGTAGGATCATCGGCAGACTGTGTGTGGGTGAGACAATTCCTCTCTCGTCTATTGGTCCCCCATCACAGTACCTCTCTCTACGGCCTATAGGTAACAGACACGGACTCCTGGTGCCCAACACCACCACTGACCAGGTAAGACTATAAGTTGTGTTCTAAAGTTTGTTAGTTTTTTTCCCGTCCATCTCTCCTCCCTACCTCGCCTCAGGAGTTGCAGCACCTGAGGAACTCCCTGCCTGACGAGGTCAAGATACAGAGGGTTGAGGAGAAACTATCGGCACTCGGAAATGTCATCGCGTGTAACGACTACGTGGCCTTGGTGCACCCTGACCTTGATAAGGTGATCACACACACACACACACACACACACCATTATAGTGTGGGAAACTTCGGACTCGCAATCGGCTGATAACTTGCAAGTGGTCCTTTTGCTGTAAAATGTACAAACGTTGAACGTGTCCCACTATGTTGGGAGAGGGACACTAGGTCTCAATGGCTGTCAGTAGTTGTACTGTACAGAGGATCATCGTCTTCCTCGGTAGTCTCAATAGAGGACTGCCTGTTTATCCCCGTAACCGCTGGCGATGAACTGGTGTACAGTCTGTCTGTACCCTCACCTCCGCCCCCTCTCAGTAGCCTCTTCTTCTCCCGCGTCTTGTCTCCCTCCATTGGCTCCCTCGCTGTTCTGTAAGAGTGTGGTGACTGGAGACAAGGGCACCATGTGAGGAGCCTCATGACAACTCTCCTAGTGGAGTAAAGGTAGCACAGCAGGGACAGGGGCACCAGAGCCAACAGCAGTGGTCTGGTGATCGCATACGTCATGTGAATCCAATAAGACTGCACGATTCGTCGACGAACTATGACCCCACACGCTATTTCAAAGACGGAGAAGACGGCGTAACAGAGGAGGTAGAGGAGGAGGAGTGAGACTTCGGCTGCCTCTATGAGCAGTACTTGTCTCTGGAGACGGAATCTGCGGGCCCAGTGGCAGTAACGGCAGGATATTCCAGCCACCAGACTAGTGGTGAGGGTGCAGGTAAGCGTGGTGGGGAAGAAACCGAGGGCTACCTGGTATACGAGGCCTCGAGTTGTGCAGCCTTTGATCCAGCACCAGGCCCCCGCCTGCCCGTAGTGGCCCCCGAGGAACGGTAGCCAGTTGAGAGAGAGAGGGAGGAGGATGGAGAGGAGATAGAAGATTAGTTCGATCCAGTGAGAGGTCTGGGAGGGTGTGTGTGTGCGTTGCAGGCGGCCAGCCATCCGTATGACATGCCACAGGTATAAGACAGTGCCAGTGATTAAGACCTCCTTCCCTCCACTGCTTGTTAAAAGTACGAAAAAATAAGCTACTTCTACTCCCCAAACTCTCCCTAGTCACATTTGACACCTCCCAGCTACAAAGTGGTGTTTCTCACTGTTACAGAGAGAGAGGGAGGAAGGGTGGAAGAGATGAAGACAAAACCTCCACATTTCGTCTCCAAGAGCCTCAAGAAGGAAATCACCAGCACTGAGACTCTGCCCACTTCAGGGGTCTGGTTTAGACCAGCCTAAACGGACAGTGTTAGCCATATGTCTATGTAGCCATAGATCATCGTTTTACGTAGAGTGTACACTGTAGAGATTATTACAAGTAAATTCTTCACAGTAAGCAACATTTACTGCAAGATCTTATACTGTATACCCTGTAATCTGCAAGGAAACTGTGTTTTGGGTTAAATAGAAATTGTGTTCTTGGGGAAGAAAAGGTGTCCTTATTAGAGAGGTGTCCTCATTCAGGGGTGTCCTTATTAGAGAGGGTTCCACTCTATACCACCAAGTTATACCTGATACTGTGTCATGTTCTACAAATGCTCACAACTTGTTTTCCCTGGGAGTGTGGTTACTATGGCGATGTTTCTGGGGGAACGAGTCGTCAAACAGGGCAGGAGGATGGGGGAGAGACCGTGTTCCTGAGGACGTTAGTCTGTCGGCTAGCAACAGGGTTTCCATGGCACCTGCATACATACCTGTAGAGCCTGAGAGTGAGGCGAAAGAGAGTAGAGAAGGAAAAGTGGAACACAAAGGGAATAATAGTTCAATGGTCAGCTGAGATTGCTGGCACTTCACTAGGCTTCACGCAAGTTTGCTTATCGCTGATGATGTTAATGAAATTCGCAACTTTGTTAAAGGTTAATAATGAGTTGATACTAACAGTGAATGGCTCTGTGAGGCTGGCAAAGATATGGTGTCTGGAGTAATAGTCCATCAGGTCCCGTTCCAGTTCCACATCTGGACAATAATTGCAATGACATCATACACAATGACATCATCAGTGACGACACCAGGAACATACTGTTCAGCTGAGTAGCTGCATCTTTGACAAATTCCTGAAATGATGCTACGGACTTCTTGATCCGCAGCCTACCTACCAGCTCTGTAGGTTGAGGTTCAATAAAGAGAAAGAGGTTAAGGGAGACAAGACAAGACCTGGACAAACTGCCTGTAGAATGCCACGGTAAGACACGTTCCTCTGATGGTGGGTGTGGTCTTCAGCTGTCTGCCCTTTCCATCTGTCATCGTACAACAATGTTTGAATAGTGTAGCAAAACAGGGTCAAAGGTTCAGTGAGATAGAGGGAAGTTTGGGCGAGAGAGAAAGGAAGGAAATACCTGGCCCTCGTCTCCTGACTGGCAAGCCGCAAACCAAACACACTCATCTTCTCACAGAGACAGGGCAGCGTCCCTCAGTGTGGGCACTTATTGGAAAAACAGTTTGAACCCCACGCCACCATCTTCAAGTTCAGGCAACGGATAATGTGTATAACCTTTAGCACCTTATAGCTTGCCTCTGGGGGACATTTTGTGGTACAACAGCTAACAACAACAGCGGGCAGAGGTCAGGTGCACCTGTTCCCGCTACCATTCTGAGGATGTTTGGTAGTGAGGTCGCCACAACAGTGGGAGTCCCACCAAACCCACCCTCCCTCCTCCTTCCTCCCCTGTTGCAGAGATCATAGAGAGAAAAGTCACTGGACTTTCAAGCATAAGCCCAAAAACAAAAAATTTGCACTTTGATTGCATAATACACAGTCAATGTATTAAAGAAAACATTGTTGACAAATAATTCAACGACAGGACCGTTACACAGGTTTTGTGACGGAAGGTTAAGGTATAATGGTCACATACGTATGAAGTCATCCAGAAGAGGAGGACAATCGTGTATGGCGTGGTGGGAGTCGGAGATGTCGAGTGGGACGTGGAGACGAGGGAGGAGCTCTCCGCCTGGAGCTGCTACTTCTCTCCTCTCTCTCAGTCGACCACTTTCAGTCACCATTTCCGCAAATTCCCAAATATCCCTGACACAAAATGTTACCATTAGTGACAAATAATCTCTGCATGGAGGCTGTGCAGAGCGACAACAGCCCAACCACTCCCTAAAAGTAAGCTAAAAAGTCACTGTATATGTGTTGGTGCTTTGTTCGTATTTTTAGTAGTTAGCAAGTGGGGGAAGGACAGGCCAACAACACTGCAGGGTATAGATTGTAGAGTGCAGTGGGATAGTGAATGGGGATGAAAGAGGGCCCAACCCACAATCTCGTCTAATGTCTCGTACCAGTCCAGAGCCAACGTCCAAAACAATGGAGCAGCCGGTGCTCCTGCAGACTTCAGCAACCACACCTGCCAGTCGTACTCTCACCTGTAGTCAGTCAATAGAGGACATTATAATTGGAAAAGTAGGTTTCCTTTATTATAAGTGTTAGTAGGATACCAACTACTGAGACACAAGTTTTTAGCAGGTCTCGAAAACGTAGCTCTTGCATCTAGGAACATGTAATTGTTTCAAGGAACTTGTAATACATTTTCCACTATATACCTCTCACCTCTCTCTCTCTCCCTCATTAAAGCATCGTTATTATTCACCTCATTGTGTCTTCTTTGGAGTCATATTCCTGGCACAGACTCCGCCCACTGGGAACCGCCATGGCCGACACCCAATCCGGCACTGATCTTTCGAGACACACCCTCTGACTACCAGCGACGAAGGTCCGGAGAGACTGAGGCCAGCTCGGCTTGAGATGATGACATCGTTGGTATTAATTATGACATAATGGGGTTTGTATGTTACCTCGGTGAACCCAAATGGCAGTTGGTTGAGTTGTTCTGTGTTCAGTTGGAGTAGTGGACCCCACCACTGCCAGGTCACGTGATATCACGTGATACAATAGGCATAAAGTTTAGTATACCTCTGAAGGAATCCTGTTCCAGTGCTTCATTTGAAATAATCTCGTCATCTGTACGTCCCACACCCACTGGTACCGACTAATGAATTCTGCAGTATCACACATGGTGTCTGCCAGCTCTGGAGAAGGAGCATCTGAATCACTAGCTCCCTGCATCAGTGTTTGCGCGCGCGCAGGCACGAAAATGATCCGCGCATGCGCAGTATGGGTGTATACAATAATTTGTGACGTAACGCGACCGTATCATATCAATTGCCTTCTCTCTCGCTGAGTAGCGACTTTCGTCCCCTTTTGATCGGGTCGTGTCGCGGGGATCAAGGAAGAAAGGAAAAGATTCCAAGAAAAAGGAGATAGCTACAGTCATTGGTAAGACCTCCGCAGCCCCCGCAGTGACGCGTGCGAGCCGCTGCCTTTCCATAAATGGCATTAGTCCGTGTTGCCCCATCGCTCATGTTGGGTTGGGCGGGTTTTGTTATTTCCTGCGAGATCCAACGCCCATCTTTGCCGTGCGTTTACCCTGGTTCTGTGCATCCGAACGAGGGATAGGGAGTTATTCATTTGTACTAGTGACCGCGACTTGTGTCCGTGTGAGCCTCGCTGCATAGTGTAGTAGGCGGAGGAACTGAGGATAGTGTGCATGGTGGTGTGTACACGCAGGGAGGAGGTGTGTGAGTGGAGAAGATGGCGTCCACAGTGTCCATCAAGATCCACATTGTTCGCAGCAACAACATCAAGACTATGCAGGTAGCTATATACATGATATGCAGAACATTAGCCCTATTCTTAGCCTGTCAATGAGCCTGTCCTATGAGAGTCGCATGCAGGGACTGGTGTCCATTACTTTTTTCTCTTTCACCCTTCTCCTAGTGACTTATCCCCTCTCTATCCTAGTTTGATGAGTCGATGATTGTCTATGATGCCTGCAAACTCATCAGAGAAAGAGTGCCGGACGCAGCTCAAGGACAGCGTAAGTACCACCACGTCACCATTACCAGAATCTCTCTGACCCTCATACCACATGTGGTCGTGTTTCTGCCAGGGACATGTGGTATCTGTACAACATGTACTGAATACAAGTCCCCTAAACTGCTGATAAGCCTCCCGGCTACCTTTTACTTGCAGGACTCCATTTTAGATGCAGCCCAACCAACCGTTCCCAACATGTAGCTCTTGACTTGTGCCAATGTGTGTCCTCCGTGATGTGGCCTAGTAAGGCTCTGGCTGTTAGCGTGTGTTGGCGTGGCAGCGTAATTAGGACCTCGCACTGCATTAGTCAGTAACATGGCCCTTTCTAGAGCTAATCCAACCTAAGTAGTAGAGATTTGTGATTGGCTTGCTCCTGCCAGCGTGTGAGGGTCATTGTGGATACCAGAGGACAATAGATAGAGCTGTGCCAGCAATCGTTAACTATGGGCAAACTGCAATGTGTAACTGCCACATGAGCGTATGAGCAAATCCTTACAACATGACTTTTATACCACTTTGGATTTAAAAATAAATCTGCATGGTGTGTAAGATTGTGCAGTGGTAATGTTGCTATGCACAAGAATTGGTTGTAGGAACTTGAGCTTCCATAAAAAATTAAAAAATGCCACCTTTATTAGACAGGTTATGATGGTTAGATATCCCTGAGAGCATGAGTATAGCTGTTGCCCCCATAGCCACACACAGGAGCTGGATTTGTACATGTTCATCTCATTTTGGCTGGCCTCTTCCTTCCATGATTACTGGAGGGCTGTTGCCATCGAGTGACAGTTGGACATATTGTGTTCATTGCACCGATCCTTTGTTGTTGTTTTGTTGGGAAAGCTTTTGCCAACTTTCCTGCCCCAATAACACCATTTTCAATCCGCACAAACCTAAAACCAACAAACTTCATCTTACAGGTTATCACACAACCTCCTGGAAGGAGTTTGAACAATAGGAAAGAGTTTGAAGTGGATTCTGAAGTTTGGAGGGAGAGAGTGAAGCATGTTGGAAGTCTGTAACTGGGTGTAGCTACCTACTCAGTGTCTGTCATGGGTGGGCGGTGTCAATGTCTGAAATTCATGGACTTGACTGCAGCAGTAGATAATTCATGGGTTCCTCTCTTCTTCCTCCGTCGCCAGTGGGCTGGAAATTTGGCAGTATTTGTGACACATTCTTGTGTTGTGTGTAATGTGAGCTTCTGTTTATAATCCTTCTCTCTCACCCCCCCTCTCCCTTCTCCCCCAAAGCCCAAGAGTATGGTCTCTTCAAACCAGATGAAGACCCAACTAAGGGACGATGGCTCGAGGCAGGTAGAACTTTGGAGTACTACCACCTCAAATCTGGGGTAAGACGGAGTAATGGGGGTGATTGGCGGGGTCTAATTATCAAACCACGCCCACTCAGGATATCCTGGAGTACAGGAAGAAGCAGCGTCCGCTGAGAGTGAGATTTCTGGACGGAGCAGTGAAGACTATTCTGGTCGATGACAGTCAGAATGTGGTCGACCTAACCAAGGCCATCTGTGCCAGGATTGGTGAGCCACTCTCTCTCTCTCATCTTCATCCTTTCAATGTGCAACATGACAAATTAGCAAACAATGTGGGTTGACCGTGACACGTGAGCTGCAAAACCAAGGCTCCCATTTCTCCTCTCTTTCTTTTGACTTATAGTTTTTCATTCCTTTCTCCTTGAATGTGTCAAATTTAAATGATTGTCGTTATTTCGTACAGGGCTGACCAACCCGGAGGAGTTCTCGTTCACGACTGAGGAAGAGACGAGTGACCAGACAGTGAGGAGACACCAGCAGTATGTGAGAGACCAGAAGAAACTAGAGACCCTCAAGAAGAAACTGCACACTGATGATGAGTGTGAGTCACCTGGGGAAGAAGGTCCTCATTTCTGTTGTGGGCGAGTATTTGTACATTCCATACATTCCTGTGGGTCATGCACTAGCTGGCTGGCTGCCCTGTCCTTATATGGAATGAGCCCACAACACAAACAGTGTCTCTCTCTCTCCCACAGACAACAATGATTGTAGGCTCTCCCCCCTTACCTTTGTCCTAATAAGATATAAGATTATGAGTTTGATTTTTTGTAGGAAGCTTTTTACATGGAAGGGGTTCAGAAAGTGTGTACATTTTATTGTTGGCAGTGGTGATGTCGCACTTACACAATTCAGGGATTGGCCACCTTTTCCTATCTTCAAAACCCCCTCTCCTCCCCCTCCTCCCTCTCCTCCCCCAGTGAACTGGCTGAATCCGGACAAGAGTTTGAGAGAGCAGGGCATCACGGAGACTGCCATCCTCACTCTGAGGAAGAAGTTCTTCTTCTCCGACCAGAATGTCGATAGAAACGATCCAATCCAACTGAACCTTCTCTACGTCCAGGTAAGGCAGGGTCTGTAGCCTTGTTTTAACTGACAAGTTGAACCGTTGGCAACATGTATGTGCAGTGAGGGTTACAGCACTCGGTTTCTGAGTGTTTCTTTTCTGTCTGTTACCAAGGTCTCCACTATTACTAAAGCTCTCTCCCTCCCCCTCTAGTCCCGCGATGCCATTGTGGAGGGAGCTCATCCCTGCACCCGAGAAGAAGCTCTCCAGTTTGCCGCCCTCCAATGTCAGGTTGCCTATGGCAACCACAGCGAGGCCAAACACAAGCAGGGTTTCCTGAACCTGACAGAGTTCCTGCCGCGGGAGTACGTCAAGGTCAAGGGCATCGAGAAATTCATCTACGGGGAACACCGCAAACTGCACAACATGAGCGAGTTGAACGCAAAATTCCGCTACATTCAACTGTGCCGCTCTCTGAGGACCTACGGAGTTACCTTCTTCCTTGTTAAGGTGGGTGGAGCATGTGGTTTCCACGGTGATGTTTACTCGTTCCCATGGAAATGCAGGAGAAGATGAGGGGGAGGAACAAGCTGGTACCTCGTCTGCTGGGGATAACGAGGGAGAGTATAATGAGAGTTGACGAGAATACGAAGGAGGTGCTGAAGACGTGGCCGCTGACTACCGTTCGCCGCTGGGCCGCTTCTCCAAACTCTTTCACTCTGGTTAGCACTTATTACCTGGTTTATATCAAGTGGTGTCAGATTGCATCAGATCCCCAAATTTGGTTTAGATACTCATTAATGCTTAGCATCAGTGATATCAAGTGGTGTCAGATTGCATCAAGTGGTGTCACTCTCGCAGGATTTCGGGGACTACTCGGAGTCGTTCTACTCAGTCCAGACCACTGAGGGGGAGACCATCTCCCAACTGATCGCTGGCTACATCGACATCATCATGCAGAAGAAGAAGCCACTTCACAAGGAGATAGAGGACGAGGACGAGGAGCCTGTCATCGTAGACTTCGAGGTCGACCCTAAGAAGTGAGGGATTAGGGAGAGAGAGAACTAAGGAAGAGAGGTTTGGATTAGGGAGAGAGAGAACTAAGGAAGAGAGGTTTGGATTAGGGAGAGAGAGAACTAAGGAAGAGAGGTTTGGATTAGGGAGGGAGAGAACTAAGGAAGAGAGGTTTTCTGGAGAGACATTCCCTCTAGAGGGAATGTGGACATGACAATGATTCAGTCCCCCACCCCCAAAATAAGGTTGAATTTTCGATGAATTTTCGATAAAATGTTTCAAAATTAATGTACGCCTACTCAATTAATATAAATTGCTGTTCAGTTTACATTTAATTGTCCTAGAAAACTCCCTGATTTTCATGCATGTCAATTAGTGTCTGGATTATAATGGAAATCCATCATGTAATCGATGCTAATGTTGTGATGTGTGTATTGTGCAGAGCGTCAGTGACGACGTTCACTCGTGGAGGTCACGGGTACGCGGAGGAGGAGGGGCTGTCGTCCATGGCGTCCCCCCACCACGCTGGCTATGACGACGGAGCACAGCTTCACCACATGGACTCCGCCCAGCAACCAGACATGTCTGGAGCTCCTGGTACGTCACACTAGGACGAAACCTCTGAATAAGAGGCAACTTGGGGATGTTGAACATGCACTTTAGTGTTTGGTAACATTATAATGTGATACTGTGCCTTCAACTATGATGTCATGGTGTTTATGGATGATGTCATTGTGGCTGTGTTTGTGTAGGGATAAGGCACCAGGCACCGTCGGAGGCGATGAATCCCCAGCTGTTGATGGCACAGTCCGCTCTCCGTGGCAACATCGAGGAGGGTATGGCCGTTGCCAAGGAGACGGAGGACAATCTCTACAGTGCGGCTTCCCTGCCTCCTCTCGGCAGTGACAGTGTAAGCCACACACATAAACATGAGATTCTTAAACCATCCATCTGTTTATTTACGAACCCTTTTTGTACACCATTCTCAGTGGTTTAAAGACTCTTACAACCCATTAGTATCTGCCCTACTTTGTCGAGTGTAGTTTTAGCTAATTCAGTTTGCAAACAGACTTTGCAGCAGTTTACACAAACACTCTAACAGACCAGGTTCACAGCCTTACCCCATCATGCTCTATACGTGTTTTCATAGCAGTATCGGGGAGGACAATGCATATTGTGAACCTAGCTAAGGAGGTGTGTGTGTGTGTTACAAAATGCCCCCCTCCCTCCCTCCCTCCTCCAGGCCTCAGTCAAGTGGAAGCAGACAACACTGGATGTCTCCAAGCAGAACGTTTCCTCGGCGCTGGCGGCCATGTTGGCTGCCACGGCTCAGATCATTACTCTGACTGGAGGAGAACCCACAGATACCAACTACACCGCACTCGGTTCAGCCATCACCACCATGTGAGCTCCTCCCTCTCTCTCTCTCTTCCCTGTCTCTCCTCGGTTTCTCTGTTATCGTCACCAACTTTCCCTGATTGAAAATTAGCGCCCAAGATTTGTGACTTTTGTGTTTAGTAAACTAGGAAGAAGAAGCAAATTTTTTGTTGGTAAAGATCGGCGGCGGTATTACGCAGTTTGAAAATTATTACTAAATGTGTATGTATGGTTTCTCTGTGGTACTGTATATATTACTTCTGTCTTGAATGCTATTTTTCTCCATCCTCCATCCTCCTCTCTCTCTCTCTCTCACAGATCCACCAACCTGAACGAGCTGGCCAAGGCCGTGAGGTTGTTGGCGGCTCTCGACGTGGAGGGAATGACACCAGACGACCTCCTGCGAGCTGCTCGAGCCCTAGCCAATGCCACTGCCGGTCTCCTCAACGCCTCAAGTCCTGAACACCTTGAGGTGAGAGAACACTACTCAATCACGTGTTCAACCATACTAGTGTAGCAACTTGAACCAAGATTACTAAGTGGCTGTGTGATGCAGCTTCCCAACGCAACCCAATCTCACAAAAACAACGTCTATTTAAATTTTATATAAAAGTATTCGCACACTCGTTGTCTAAATTTGAGAATTAGGAAGTTCTGTGTGAATGAAACTGTTAGTCTGTCATCCCTACTCTAAACCTTGTTTAGAAATATCTCGTCTAATCTCATATCTCTCTCTCTCTCTCTCTCTCTCTCCCTCAGAACCGGACCCAGCTCCTGGCTGCAGCAGGCGAGATGGAGCTCACGGAGGTTACCTCCTCTCTCTGGCGGAGACTCCGAGGTCGACCCCAAGATACAGGAGGCCCTCGTTGCCATGCGAAGGGTGTCGCCAGCGCAACCGCTGCCCTGGTTACCAACGCCAGGTAAGTAAACTCCTCCATTGTCTTGGTATCGAAATGTATTTTCTGAGCATGGACACGACACATTGCAGCAATAGCTCTATAGGGAGTATATGTAGCACCACTCACCTAGAGTACTAAGATAGGAAGTGTTAATCTCTGTGCAGCATAAGATTACAAGTCCTATACTGTACTTATGTCCTCCCCTCCCCCAGGAACGTGGCGGCTCACTGCGAGGACCAGGGCCTCCAGAACCAGGTGATAATGGCAGCGAAGCAGACAGCACTGGCCCACCCAGGCTCTCATTGCCTGCACCAAGGTCCTGGCTCCCTGCATCGACTCCCCGCTCTGTCAGGAGCAGCTCATCGACGCCTGTAAACTCGTCGCAGCCGCCGTGGAGAAGATTGTCATTGCAGCTCAGGTCAGCTTGGGACTAGCTCATTTAGCAATAGATGACTGAAATGTAATTTGCAAGATACGCTTTTCCACTATGGCGTCATGTCAAGCAAAAAAGTGCCTGGCACCCACTTTCCACTTTTTTGCGCACAAGAAGTAAAAAAGACTGCTCACTTTTGACTGGCCATTATGTGTGGTGTTCTATTTGATGCCCACTTTGCCAGTCAGCCGTCATTATTATGATGATGTAGTAATGGAAAAGTGTCTATTACTCTATTTGTGTTGGACCTGGGATTTAACCCTCTCTCCCCTCATCTGCCAGGCTGCATGTGGGGGATGACGACGCCCTGCGTGACCTCGGAGCCGCGGCGACTGCCGTGACGGAGGCCCTCAACAATCTCATCCACGGAATCAGGAAGACATAAGGATGCCGAGGGTGATAAGTACGACGACGCAGTAGAGGCCATCTTGGCCGCCACTGAAAGGCTCTTCAGGTACAGTGCTGTAGTATTGTACCGCCTTTTCCTCTGTAGGTAAATAATGGGTGAGTAAGGAAATCTTTATCGGTAGAAAATTAACCACGTCTTTTGCATCCCTTGTAAACCTTGCGACATCCGTGCTTTTTGTACCAGTTTTTAGACACATCAGTCATTCTATGATATAATTTACACCATTCCATAATTATGTTTTTCCCTCTCCTCCCTCTCCTTTCCTCCAGTTCAATGGGAAATGCCCAGGAGATGGTGCGACAGGCAAAGCTACTAGCTGAAGCCACGGCATCTCTAATTAATGCCATCAAGAGAGAGGCTGAGGCTGAGACAAGACCCTGACGCCAGGAAGAAGCTGCTCGACGCTGCCAGGGCCCTCGCTGACGCCACGGCGTTCATGGTGGAGGCAGCAAAAGTTGCCGCTCGCAACCCACACGACGACAGGCCCCAGGAGAAACTTGCGGAGGGCCGCGAGCAGCTCAGAGCCGTCACTAACGCAGCTGCCTCAAACGCTATCAAGAAAAAGGCTATCAAGAGCTCGAGGTTGCAGCGAAGCAGGCAGCTGCAGTGTCGACGCAGTGTATCGCCGCGGCGCAGGGAGCAGCTGCCTCAAACAGAAACGAGGCCTCTCAAGCACAGCTCATCAACCACTGCAAGGCCGTGGCGGAACAGATATCGTCCCTGGTGCAGAGGGTGCGGACCAGCATGAGCAACCCTGACTCACCCAGTGCTCAGCTTGGCCTGATCAACTCCTCCCAGGCCATGATACCTGTGAGTGTCCGCAACAGTTGTGGTTTAATTTCTCATGAATATCATTATTGCCATTACCACTGCAGAAATTTTTGCAGACTTACATCTTACACAAAAACTGTGTGTTAGGTTGGGCTTGCGCTCCACTTCCATTATTTCTCTATCTTACTGTCCACTGAACTCTGTTTTAACCCCTTCCTTCCAACCTGTCTGTTACTACGTATAGCCTGCAGGGAAGATGGTTGCCGCGGCAAAGGCTGCCGTCCCGACAGTAGGAGACCAGGCAGCTGCTCTCCAGCTGGGTAACTTTGCGAAGGCCACAGCCAGTGCTCTGGCTGAGCTCAGAGCTGCCTCTACCAAGGTCGGCTCTTGTTTCTCACCATGTACAGTAGAAATCAAAAAAACGTTTCCAAAATCGTTCACCGTTCACCGTTCATCCGTTTCCGATGGAACGGCGTTTCTCCGTTTCCGTTTTCCATTTCTCCGTTCGAACGGTGAACGGTGAACGATTTTGGAAACGTTTTTTTGACTTATACTGTATCTTTACTAGTTCCCTTAGGCCTATGTATTTACAATGTGATACGTTGATACTACCTACAATACATGTGGCTACATCAGACACTGCCACAATACCAGTTTCTCAGGTCTCACCAATCACTACCCTCCCTCCCCCCGCAGGCGGCTGATGTGTGTGGCAGTCTCGAGATCGACAGTGCCATCGACACAGTGAAGGGACTGTCGATGGAGCTGGCCGAGGCCAAGAGAGAAGCCCATCAGGGGAAGCTGGTCCCTCTTCCCGGAGAGAGCGTAGAGAGCTGTGCCCTGGAGCTCGGGGCCACCTCCAAGACTGTCGGCTCCTCCATGGCTCAGCTGCTCACCGCTGCCAATCAGGGTGGGTGGGGCCTCGTTGTGGGTGGGGCAATCATGGTGTCCGGATTAGAGTTCAACTAGATGTTGTCATGATTGTTTGTACACTGTCGTTGCCCAGGTAATGACAACTACACAGGAATAGCGGCGCGGGACACGGCGAATGCCCTGAGGGTGCTGGCAGGAGCAGTGAGGGGCGTGGCAGCTGGCACCAAGAACCCTCGGACCCAGGAATATATCCTGACCACCGCCCAAACTGTTAGCTTACACACAGACACACACTGTCTTTCTCTCTGCATCCCGCCTTGTACCAATACATTATTGGGTCATAAACCAGACAATACATAATACATTGCATAATGTGGCAATCTTGTTCAAAATTCTCCCTATCTTCCCCAAAATTCTCCCTATCTTCCCCTGCCACTGTCATCAGGTGATGGACCAGAGCGTGGCGCTGATCCAAGAAGCCAAGATGGCCGTCGAAGACCCAACAGCTCCCAATAAACAGATGAGACTGGCACAGGCCGCCAAGGCAGTCTCCCAGGCCCTCAACCAGGTATGTATACTGTCGCTATTTCTAGCGATGTCGTGATGACGTCATTGTATTTCTCTAGGTGGTGAACTGTTTGCCAGGACAGATAGAGTTTGACCAGGCAATCAAGGCCATTGCTCAAGCCAGCCTTGCTCTACAGAGGCAACAGGTATACAATTATACATGAATACATCACAGTCAATATTTTTTAACCCTCGTCATCAAGGTGCACATGTACACTGTGAATGTTACAGTGTGTAAGTGTGTGGTATTCCCAGCTTTGCTAAATTGTTGCCTGCTATTTGTCTCCGTTTTCTTCAGCTTTTACCGTTCTATTCTCCACTACTGTGTGTTTTTCATTCATTCCCCTCCAGTTCCCGAGTGCTGGAGAAGCCAGCTACCAGACCCTCCAGAGCAATCTCAGTTCATGTGCAGCTGCCCTCAACGTGGCAGGTAGTGAGGTGATGACAGCTGCCAAGAGCACCCCTGAGCACCAGGCTGAGGCCTCGTCCAAGTTCTCAAAGACGTTCAGTGAGATGCTGACTGCCGGTCTCACCCTCGCTGGAGCCTCAAAGGTTGGCGTCCTACACTTTCCCCATCTCGCCTTATCTCAATGTCTTTTTTCCTTCTTCGTGATCATTAGGTGATCATTAATGCTGTCAGTAACTCATTCTGTTCCTCCATCATTCCCAGGACCCGGAGAGCAGGAACGCGATGCTGGGGGTACCTGCGGACCATCTCTGTCTCCTCCACCAAGCTTCTCCTGGCAGCCAAGGCCCTCTCCGCCGACCCTAATGCCCCCAACGTCATGAACCAGCTTGCAGCTGCCTGCCGTGCCGTCACTGACGCCATCAACAGTCTCTTGGACCTGTGCTCCACCTCAGGACCAGGACAGAAGGAGTGTGACAATGCTCTCAGGAATATCGAGGTACAGACTGTTGGGAACCCAGGGAACTGCGTTTTTTAGTGGGCAAGTGTGGGGAAGGACACACCAACCAATACATGCACTATGTATGTAGCAGTGCAAGAAGAACTGTTTGTACGCATCAAATGAAGCCACTGTTCTGAAATTAACAAACTACAGGCAACGTTTTAATACACATGTGTAATATGAAATGGTGAGATCCAATGATAGTGTATGCATGCTGCTGGCCACTTGCCAGCTTCATTAATCACTCCCTCAGTTGAGGTAATGTAGTGGTAACACTGACATTACTCCTCCCTCCCTCCCCCCCTCTCTCCCCACCCTCTTCCCAGGCTGTGGCCCCTGTACTTGCCAACCCTAACGAACCTGTCAGCGATCTCTCCTATTTTGACTGTCTCGACGTTGTCATGGAGAAATCACGAACTCTCGGACAAGACGCGGCAACCATCACAACCTCTGCTAAGAACTCGTCGTACGATGAATTCAGTCGCTCGGTGGAGAGCGCGTCACAGGCAGTCTGTCAGCTAACAGAGGCTGCGGCCCAAGCAGCATACCTGGTTGGTATTGCAGACCCAAGCAGCACCGCGGCGACGCCGGGACTCGTTGACCAGGCCCAGTTTGCGAGGGCCAACCAAGCCGTCTCCACTGCCTGCCAAAACCTCCTCAAACCCTGCCTCCAATCAGCAACAGGTGACGGTGGGCTCTATTTAGAACTCTTTGCAGTACAGTTACACCATAATGCATTTTCCTCTGGCAATGTGTGATGGTGGGCTCTATTTGGACCTTCTTGTACTGCAGTTTCGTTTCAAAAAGTTACACCGTAATAGAACTGCATGCATTGTCTTTCCCATAAGTTTGGCTTCTTGTCCGCTGAAATTTACAACATTTTCTTGATTCCGTTCCTCAAAATGAGGTATTTCGACTTCACTGCCTATTCTTCCCTCCCCAGGTGTTGGCAGCGGCAACGGTGATTGCGAAACACACCAGTGTTCTATGCAATGCCTGCAAGGTGGCGTCGTCCAAGACCAGCAACCCTGTTGCCAAGAGACACTTTGTGCAGGCCGCCAAGGAGGTTGCCAATAGCACCGCCAACCTCGTTAAGAACATCAAGGTATTGTAACCCCTTGACCCCCACATATAATTCAATTACCCCACTTAACCCCTTTTCCTCCGCAGGCTCTGGCAGGGGATCTGTCTGACAGGAACCGAGAGGCGTGCGCGGAGACGACGAAACCTCTCCAGGAGGCCGTGGAGGCCCTGACGACGTTTGCCTCCTCCCCCCAGTTTGCCTCCACTCCCGCCAAGATCAGCGCACAGGCCAGGACTGCCCAACAACCAATCCTTGAGGTCGGCTCCCATACTACTGTACAGTCGAACCTCCGAATAATGGGAGTAAAGTGTTTCCCAGAGTTACGCTTTTCCTAAAATATTTTCATGTACACACACTTTCCCCCTCTCCTCCCTCTCCTCCCTCTTCTCCTCCCTCTCCTCCCTCTCCTCCCTCCCTCCCTCTCAGGCTGGAAACAACGTCATCAAGTCCTCCAGCAGTCTGCTGACATCGGCCAAGAACCTGGCGATGAACCCCCGTGACCCCCCGACCTGGCAGCTGCTCACCTCTCACTCCAAGGCCCTCGCCGATGCCATGAAGAACCTCCTCATGGCTATCAGGTTCAGAACCTGTTTCCAGAACCAGTCAATCCGGTTCAGGACACACAAATTGTGCCTGAACATATTGGAAATTTTGTGGACGGGAAGAGAAATTTGTATTCCACAAAACAAAAATTGTTGTTTTCAACTATAATTTTCTTCGTTTAAAGTGTCCAGTGTATGGTTTCAGTAATCTAAAGGACCTTGTTTAACCCCCCAG
Source organism: Geodia barretti (assembly GCA_030341885.1). Classification (NCBI taxonomy): domain Eukaryota; kingdom Metazoa; phylum Porifera; class Demospongiae; order Tetractinellida; family Geodiidae; genus Geodia; species Geodia barretti. The sequence continues at coordinate 817 of CASHTH010001490.1, read as the reverse complement.
GGAGGGTTGTCCTGGTCAGAAGGAGTGCGATCAGGCCATTGACAAACTGAACACCACCATGACCCAGCTGAACCAGGCCGTCCTGGCCGCCATGTCACAGCAGCTGCAGCCTTCTGCTGCCTCCACTCTCCAGGGATTCCAGGTACACGTCGCTACCTACCTACGGGGAGACAGACCTGATTGAGGGGCACCTTAGGGGATTGGGGAGTGTTCTTTATTCTGAGGTCTCCCTTTATTCAGTAGTGTCCTTTATTCTGAGGTCTCTCTTTATTCGGTAGTGATTATGTTACTCTGTTTGCCTCAATTTGTCAGGAGCAAATGTTGCAGACGGTGGCAGACATTGGAGACAGTGTGAAGCCTCTCAGTAATGCAGCTCAGGGGGAGGCCGAGAAGCTAGGACACGAGGTAAAGTTTGTACTCCTCGGTGTAATCAGCATCGCATGGGAAGTCAGTCGTTTGAAACAACCAAGACTTGTTTCGATTTTTGAAAACCAATTAAGCCTCTCGTTGATTTTCTAACTCCATGTCGTCTCTGTCCACTGCAGGTAACTCTGATGTCAAATCTCTTCCCAGCTTTGGCAGGAGCCGCCATTGGCGCGGCCTCCAAGACCAACAGCTCACAGATGCAGACCCGCCTTCTTGAGCAGAGCAAGACGCTCACCGAGTCCGCCCTCCAGGTCAGAGGTCAACTACTGGGGGCGTGGCCTGCCTTAATTACTGGGTGTGGTTGTAGATGAGATTTAGGTGTGGCTCGAAACGATCACTATAAGGTTACAGTTATGTCAAGTGGGGGGAAGGACAGGTCAACCAACCATCC